>JAODFZ020027289.1:0-66416 GCA_027574845.2 Deinopsis erosa
TGTGAAAACAAAAAATATGTTAATGCATGTGCAACAAATTGTTGCAAAACATTTACATTATACGCTACTAATCTAGCAAGAACTGAAAATACCATTTTGTTAATAACATTTACATACAATTTTTTCCAAGAGCAATTAAAATGGAAATTGCGTTAAATTAAAATTTAGAATAGTTTTTTTTTGTGCTGATGGGGGCGTACATGTAAGAGAGTTCGAAAGACAAGCAGAAGCTTTAATTTAATTCCGATGAGGAAAAAAAAAAGTTTAAATTTAATTGAGTCCATTCTCATCCATATATTTATTAAAGTTAGCAAAAGTTAATAATTGATTCTTCTAGGTATTAATTATTGTTATGCCATTTGATAGTTGTTCAATAATTCCCGTGAGCGATGTGTCATTAAATATGAAAATTGCTATGATTATTCACTCTTCATCAATTTGGACGTAAATCAAGCATTTTGAAAAATGATTTTTTTGCTATGATGTGGAACAGATGTAGTTGAAATGTAAAAATTATGCGCATGCATTAAACAAAAATCGTTGACGTTTCGTAGAATGCATTTCCTTAAAAAAAATCCACAAAATAATTGTACATTATCTATCATAAAAAATCTTTATAATGGAATATATGAAAGGCGACTGCTTTTGTTCAATTGTCAAGGCGTCTAAGAGTTATGAAAGTTGCTAATTATGGAATGGACTTTAAGGATTTTGTTATATAAAAGACTATATACAATTTGAGATAAATTCAAGTTATTTACTATCTTTTAAGTTGAATGAATGTAATCTTTGTTATTTGTTAGAAAACTCACTTCTGTGCGAACTTTCTAAATAATAACTTCTCTCGCTTCTGAGTGAAAACGTTGAATTTCTGCACGCTTTTTCTCCTATTCTCTAATTCTGAATTTAATTTTCTATTATACTTTATAGCATAATAACAAGAAATTACTAGTGCAATGCATTTTTTGGTATTGTTTCATTTCATATTATAAAAGAAAAGTGCATAGCTTTATATGAGACCCTTTAAGAACATTTAAGGCAAATAAAAATAATTTGTAATTTCGTCTAACAACCTTAAATCTTTAATAAGTTTTAATAACCATATTTTCATTTTTCTACGTTACTTTTCCCGTATAATATAACACAATTTAGAAGCATTTTATTTTCTTCATACCTCATGAAGCAGGTAAATGTCCTGAGTAATGGGAAGATCGTTTTCAGCGAGACACACATCAATTCCTTCAGCATCGAACGGTGCTCTGTTTAGGTTACTTTATACCGTTCAAAAAATTATTGAATATAACCGTCCAGTTACTTTCTATAGCATTTACTAAACTTCCTTCATAAAAATACTACTTTAAAAAATATAAAAACTTCTATAAGCTTAAAAAGTGGCAATTTAAAAAAGTTCATAAGCTTTAATTACAACATTACATTTTCTTATATATTAGAGAAGGAATAAAAAAGAAAATAGTAATCTAAGTTAAACCCTAAAGATAACTTATCCCTATCTTATTAAATAACTTATGTACAGCAACTAGACAAATAATGTTTCTTTAATATACCGAACAATAATAGCATGTATTGAAAAAATTAATAAAATATAAATGCGCAAAAGCCACATCTGCTAATATTAGCACGCTTGTTAAAGTTTCATAGAATACTTTTCGACAGGTCTTTTGGTTTGTTAAAGTTTTCGAAAAGTAAGTAAAGCGTAGAATGACGTCATGCTTTAATATAAACTGAAAGACCGACAATGGAAAACCGACAGCACAATCTAAATATGGATCGTTTCATGTGCTATATCGGAAACATGGTTAAACCAACTGCTCTGAAGAACTGAATGCATATACAACTACAACTTATTTCATTTTCTATGTTAAAACATTTTCAATTACATTTCTATTTACTTGAATGTTATTATCAGAAAAAGGAAAGGTGAATGAATCGATTAGTGAATAAACTTCAATTCGATTGTTACTTCATTCACAAGAATCTAATCATTTTTCTAATAATAAATTTTATTTTTGATTTATACCAAGAGGAGCGCAAGTGTCTGGACTTTTATTTAAGTTGACTTTGCAATTCGCTACGTTATATATGTTGTAAGTGGGTATGAAAAGATTTATTTCCTTTTTATAAAATACAGAATTAAAAGTGAACATCTTAACAATGGAATATTAGGAAGCTAAATGTCTTTTTTTATATGCCTGTGTGTATGTGTGTGTGGTGAATATACGCTGAATTTCGTATTTGACGTTGGCACGTGCAAGCAACTGCTTTGATATTTATAACTTTTATATAGCAAAGATTTACATGATTCATTGACTCGATTATATTCCTATAATATTATAAATTTGATACATACTGCTATAATCATATGTTGTTTTAAATCGATTCATTCCGTTCTATCCAAAAGCAATTCTTGTTTGAATTTTGTTGAGTTCACTTATATAAGAACTGCATGAAATTTTCGATATTGAAGTTGTCAAAGTGTAATGATAGCAAAAACTTGGAAGACTATCTTTCGTTTAAAGTGATTTTAAACTAATTTAAAATTCAAGCGTAATATGCATGTTCATGCTAAAAATTATGCATTTTCTTGTAAATTAGAATTATGATGTTTTGAAGCGCAACAAGCGCATATTGAAAACTAAATTGCATTTATATCACTAATTTTCAACTTGTTTCGTTAATAATATCATTATTCCAGTTTATTCTTTCCCTTTTCCTTACCCTTCCAACAAACTACCCCCATTCCAATTCATCATCCTGACATAAGCCATACCAATTATAGAAATTGAACTTTTAGTAGAATTTCAATACGAATAATGTCACATGGGGCTCAGTAATTGTTACTTTCATTATAAGAAATGTTTCAACAATTTATATACACATTTTCTTGATTAAATTAAATATTACATTTATATTTTAGAAAATATTATTCTTCATATATGTCATGTCATTTGCATTTACACACTAATAATATATAACTAATAGGAACATGTGTAAGTGATAAATTTTATATTATAATAAATTATTTTAATCATTATTTAGTATAATATTTTAATAAATTATTTGTATATGAGAATGTCAAGAATGATCAATGTTTCGTAAGCATTGCTAATTGAATTATTCCTTTGTTACTGTAAATCATTTTAATAAAAAAATATAATAAACAAAAAAGCGCATTACTTTTTAATCAGTGCTTTGAATATAAAATATATATTCCCGTAAAGAATTTTATAATGTTATTTGTAAAATATTTATGTTACTGGTTCGTTGTTTGCATGTAAAATTTAATATTATATACGGAGGATTATTTTATTTTTCAAGTATAATAAAAATGTGATTTCATTTCATTTGAAAGAGCTGGAAACGAAACGAGAAGTGGTGTAAAAAAGCGTACAGTATATACAGTTAAAGAGAGAAATTTTTTTAAATTGGAATACAAAAGAAGTAAAACGAAAAAGGAAAATTGTGTATATATATTTATAAAAAAAAAGTTGAATCAGATATGTATTTCAACAAATGCAAAGCAATGAGATTGTTCTTAACGCTTTTTTTGCTTTAAGATGCGCTCATTTCAAGAACAATGCATAGGCAAAGTTTTCGGATAATTTTCTAAAATAAAAAAGGCTGAAAGAAAGGAAGGGAAAAGTAAAAAAAGAGGAAAGTACACGAAAAGTAGAATGAAGATGGAAAGCGTGAGGAACGAAGAAAAAACTAACGAAATAAATGTAATACAATTCCGGCGCTTTTTGTCTGTTTCGTTCGGATAAAATGAACATGGCTATAATTTGATTCAAACCACATTTTCGACGATGCTACCCGGAATATCTAAACTCTTACAGCAATGCGCGCCCGCGTTTCAGTGTAAATCCAACTTTAATTTGGACTGTGGGGTTTAGAACTTGTCCAATTTATATATCAGTGGAATAGCAAAATATAGAAGGTACGACGAACTGGAATCTGAATCTGCACAGAAATTCAATTGGCAAATTCCTAACGCTATCATCCCCCACATTTCTGACTCTACAGATATTACACTGTCAAATTATTTTATCTTTCGTGCTCGGTTCCCACATTCAGTTTTACATACATTTTCATAGCGATATCACAAAAAGAGAAGAAAAAACATAAAAAGACTGTAAACGCGCGCGAATATATGACACAGGCATATAAAATATACTTTTTTCATGTTTTTTTTTTGTTTTAACTTACCCATAACAATAGAAACTTAGATATATGACAAGAAAATAAACTCACCTGAAACAAAGAAAAAATTTATTAAAATTACGTTTTTAACATAAAATATTAATATAGCACACACATACATGTACACATTTTGCATAAAAAGTAAAATCCCATGAGCAGGCTGATTCTAAATCAACTCATTTCATGCATTGTAAACGCGCAATAAACCAACCCCCAAATCAAATAGTACAACAATTCATACGAAATAAATTTAAATAAACAGTTTGATAGTTTAATTGTATGGAACAAAGTAGGAGAAAAGCGAATTGATATAGTAGCACACTAAAGTTTAGAAGAATTTAATTTGACACCAACACACCACACTCGCGATAAATTCTTTTAGTGCCTCCTGGTACGAACCATGACCGTAATGATTATTACATTCTCTCTCTCTCTCTGAACCCCATCTAAAATATGATAGGCATTTAATTTACGCACATTTTTCCTTTCACATTCTTTTTCTATATATTGAAAAATTCAATCCCATATATGATGTAAGGGATATTAATAATATCAATCATTTTTCTTCAGCGAGTTGATGTTAAGGTATTAGAAAAATCCGTTTTCCCTTTTTTTGTATATGTACGTAAACGAAATCAATGCCTAATGCAGGTTTTGTAAAGTAGATATATGGAAACTGATAACTTTATTACACACACACACATACAAATTTAAATGCCCCAGGCATTGCTGATAACAAAAAGCCAACTGAAAATGATGGTTTAATTTATCAAGAATACTCTACCATTTATATTTAATGTACATAAAGTATATAAATAAAATCAATTTAATTTATAGAAGAGTATTAATCAATTATTCAGTGAATTTACCGAAAAGTTGAATAAAAAATTATGTGTAGAGTATGAATTTATTTTTAGATTACGTATAGAATAAATTAGAATCCTTATCATGAGCACACCACGTGGTCTGACATTATAAATAGATTGTTTGGTTCCAGGTACATTAAATAAAGTGAATTTTCCACATACCACCGCCACTACAACCTATCAAAGAATATTTTTCTTCTTGCCATTCGCTATAACAATTAAATTTGAAAGTGTATTTGGAGCGGAAGTAAAAACTAATCTATTTAAGGTCAATCAGATAAATACGAGAAAGCGTTAAAGGTTTTTCACGGCCCGTAAACAGATGGTTCGGTAGATAAACATAACAATAAAAGGTGCGAATGAAAAGAAGTAAAATGAGGTTGTAGGTGTTCAATGAGGGAAAGAAAACGTGAGTGTTGTTATAGGTAAATGTTACGAGTGGATATCAATCCTCAATTCATGTTCCTTTCATTTTTCACTATCAAGAAAAACGAATTTATTAGTGATTTGTAACGTTGAAAACAATTAATTAAAAAATATTATACGTAAAGGAATACCGTTCTTAATTAAAAAAAAAAAACAAATGAATATGCATGGAATAAAATGAATTTACCTCTATAATATCTATGAATAAAAAGAATTGTGCAGATATGTAAACTTCTAAAAATAAAAAGCAAATTTTGTTCAATGGCAAATATAACTTGTATCACTAACAAAGCTATAGAAAATCGCTTTTACGTTTTCTCATTGGATGTAGTGCTTCATCTCAACAAAAATATGATTTTCAAATGATTTCAAAATAATTAAATTAACTACAAATATTAAAATATTTTTTAGGTAATTAATGCACAAATTACCTCTGAATATGGAACAGAGGACTAATAATTGATAATATAATTTGGAAGGTAAACTTTAAATGTTTTGGTGAAAACTGTTTTTTTTTTTATAGTATGGCCGTTGTTTATGTTGAGCTTTTAATTTATGTGTATAATATTAGTAAGAAATGCTCAGACAAATGCAATATGTTACTATATTAAAAGTTTTGTAAAGCTGTAGCTATTAAATAAAGCGATGCAAGTGTTTTGCTTTAGCCATGTAGCTATGTTGATGGTGGAAGGTGGTGTATTGTGTTATAAATGTCTGCATATTTTATGTCTTCTTCTTTCTAAACTGTGTGCATTTAATTAAACGAGTTGCTGTATCCAGCAGCGTCTTTATGTTTTCTCATCAGAGAGATATGTATTGCACCCCTATCTCATAATATGATTTTTTTTCTAATCTTAACCTTAAATTACTTTCATAGAATACGAATTAAATCCAAACATTAAACTATTATAGAAATTTATTACCTAATATCGCCAATGGGAAAGCATTAAAGTTGACCTTTGAATGTCTCATTAACCACAAGTGCACAACATTAAAGTATATCACATCACAATTTTGCTAGATTAACTAAATTCAATAATATATTGGTGAACATAATAAAAAGTATGCGCATGAATTTATTTCTAATCGCGATTGCGCTTAAGAAAGAAACAACCAATAAACATCAACGCCTCAGGCATTTTTTTGGTATAAGCAGATAAGAAAAAATGTAACGCAAATAAGTTAAATAAAATTTTGCTTCGTACTCAAGGAAGAAAGTTATGCTTTTTATAGAGCATGATTTATATTTTGTTTGATTTAAAATACATATTTAAAACTCATATAAAATATAAAATTTTTAAATTTATGATTTCATTATACAATTTCAAAAAAATATTTGATTCTTTTATTTTATTTTTGTTAGGTTTAAGGGTTATGGGCCCCTCTTATTTAGTACGTTTCTGAATGTGCTTCTAGAATTTTTATGAAAAGTATAAGAAAAGAGAACGCTTTATATATTTTTTATTGCATTTTTCATTGCAATATTAAGTTGCTTTTCGTTGAGTGGAAAAAATGGTGAACAATAAAATGTGCTTTTATACTCATACGCTTTTTAAATAAAAATTAATTATTAGAAAATTAAAATTGCATTTACGTAGACTTGGTAATCTTCTACAGACAAACATACATCGAATTTAATATTACGAATGTAAACTCACGCCTCATCACCATAACATTCTCATTATTCTTGAAGCTAGCTAGACGGTAACTTGCCGGAATCTACTTTACTGTTCAAGTACATTTGTCTAAATGTCTGTATCTGAGCTGTTCCAGCAGAGAGCACATTAGCGACATTACAAAGATCATGAGTACCCATCAGATATCATTTTATATTATTATGTAAGAAGGACACATAGCTAGAGAAGCTAAATAAAAGTCTGATAATGCATAGCACAAGATGGTTTAGCAAAATAAAAAATAAGATGAAAAGAAATGGTTTGTATTTGTATCTAAATAATTTTCATCGACGAAATCAAGCATAAAAACGCAAAGCTTATGTGCCCTATAAAATATTCATTTCTTTCGAAATCCGTTCCTTTGGGAATCAAGAAAAAAACTCTTTGGCAAAGTATTTGTTATCGTTTTGGGAGCAACCAAATATAGATTATATAGCTGCTCACTGCTATTACAGAATGATAATTTTTAAGAAATACTTAAACGTTCCCTTGTTGCAAATTGCGAATCGTTGGAAGAGGGAGAAAAGAAAAAAAATGAAAAAGTAGCCTAAAAGTATATAGAAATGAACGAGCATTCCACCTTCCCTTATCCAGATTAGAACATTTCTCTGTGGTAATTAGAGTCACATGCGCGCGAGTAATTGTCTGCACCATGTGCACCAAAGGCTCCACTTTTGTGGTACAGCATCAGTAGTTGAATGCTTATCGTTTTCCAAGCCACGATTCTCATCCGGATACCGCTAATGCACACATCTCTAGCTTCAAGACAAAGCGTTTTGTAATTTGCCAACCCTGTTTTTCCATCCATTATATATAAGTCAACGGAAAAACGGAAAAACGGAATTGACGAATACTCAAAGCAAGCAACACGATGATGAATGTTAGAATTATGTAAAGCACCTGTCAGAGACTCGCCGGCGTGATGAAAAACCACATTAAGGTTGACGTAATTACGGGAGCATGACCTTTATTGGAAAATAATTCATTCTGCTGCTGCTGCTGCTACTGCTACGGCTGCGGTGTTGGAGGTGCACTGGAGAATTGCTTCCACTTTAATTATGTACGGAAATGCTGAATAAATTTCATCGTTTTCGCCAAATGCATAATTCTCATCGATTATATCAGATCCTTCGTCATAACAACTCAATTTCTAATCGATTCTCGTTAATGTTAATTCCATTCAATTATTTTTTGCATTAAATAATGGTCAAAACAGGTACGTAACTATTCTTCCATAATAAATCACTCAATTACATTAACAATAGAAGTGAAGAATTTTCCATTCCACTCAAATAATTTATCAACACCTTCATTTCTTATACAATAATCAATCTCATTTTTTTATTCGTTCACGTTTAGTTGCACTTAGGAAAATTGTTAGTGTTTTTAGCAATGTCTTTCAGTTGACACTTTAGTTTCAACATTACTTATATAGCAAGTGAAATGTGAACAAACTTACAAAGAACTTTAATTACAGCATTATATAAGAACAATTGAAAAGATGAATAGATGTAGGTTAGTATTCAAAATGCATCTTCCCTGTCGCGCATATATATCAATCATGTTGTATTTTGGTATGAGCAGATGTAATATGCATTTTCGTTCAATACATATCCTGGATGTCACCTTGACTGAGTGGTAATACATCACTACGGTCACTGGTTCTGCATGATATTGGATATGCAGCAGCGCATATAATGATTATATGCCATCCGTTTATATCACCCTTGAAGCGAGAATTTGTCTGATGCCACAGCAAAACCGATTTTACGATGCTAAAAACCAACGAGTCTACTACCAGCCATGATCGTAATGAATATAAAGAAAAAGATATCGCAAGACATTGACGTTGGAAATTGTCTTACATTGAACGTAACGTCGATTGCATCAAGGCGTAAAGTTCTTGGCAGAAAATATTGCCGTTTCGCTTTTATACTGAAGCTTGGAATGTTCTTTTTCCCTGAATAATAACCCTCTTAGCAACGCAGTCCGTCGTAAAACAGACCCCTAATAACAATAAATAGCCAGTTTAACCTAAATGGGAATATGTTATAAACGTTATGGCTCGATCACGATGTTAGGTTTTCTGAATATACAACCAACAGTTGTGTTGTAGAAACACAGCAGCAGCACAAATCTCATTTATATTTCATTGTAATCATTCTTCTAAGAATTCATTTCGTTAATTAAAAATGAATTCGAATGAAATGTATGTCGTGCTTCTCACATACATTACACATAAAAACTTTCAAATGGATTAAAAATTAAAACAACATCTGTTTGGTGCACCTCCGCCATATTTATATAACACAACGCAAACAAAAAATTGAAATTGCATAGAAAGAATTCATACCATGTTTTAATAATTTGAATAAAAGCTATTCCTTGTATTCGGCAAATACTTAACGATTAATTTTTAACAGCTTTAGTATAATACTTTATTGACAACTTCATAAAAAATAAATTATTATTGGTTGTGAGAAAGCGGTTGGAGCTTGGAGAGTTTCAAACTTATAATATATTTATATAAATTTTGTATTTAACTATTTTTTATTATTATTATTATGTATATGAGTAATAATAAAACTATTTTAAATGGCAATAAACATTTATAAATTATAAAGCCTTTTAAGACCTTTTAGAGAAACTTTTCGCATTCCCCAAATGGCCACTCTACGCCATTATGCAGATTATAAATTAATTACATTTTACAGGAAACATGCATAAATTTTTGTAGGAAATTATTCAAAAGCATTACTATTAGTTAAACAATTCATTATATGTATTTGAGAACTGACAATGAGAGAGCGAGTGAAAGAAAGAGAGAAAGAGTAATTTGCACATCACGAAAAATATTTTATGAAAAGTGAAATAAAAAATCATTTATCTTCGTTATCTAATCGGTGAATGTGCGTGCTGCATCGTTGAGTCAATATTGAATTAAAATGTACGGAAAGATGCAGGAATTTGATAATTTTGTGTTGAAGAAGCGCAAACTGCAGGGGTGCTGAAGAGTCATTTATCTTTTAGGTTGACTACAATGTGTATAAAATGGTTATGTAAAACTAGTCTTGGCAATATGTATTTTGGCGTGATGGTTTTGCGTTCTACTCTATGATTATTTATCATGTTAGTAAAGTGAGTTGAAAATTGTAAACGGAGAGAGAATGGAGCGTTTGAAAGAATGAAGGAAGGCAAAGTTGTATTTTTCAATGTGTAAAGGCGCGACGTGTGCGTGCGTCACGTAACTTTCCACAGCGTCTTCAGAGAAAGGCGCGTTCAGATATCCTTATATTAACTCGCACGTGTCGAACATTTATATTAACTAATTTTATTTATGAAACAACTTGGAACCATTTATCGCCTTCTGGCATTTGCTACGCGCTTTGAAACGAAATGTTCGTTCTTTTCCTTCGTTTCGTTTCAACTAGAACTAAACTACCTTATATATGTATGTTGTAAGTATAGTTTCTATTGAGAAAGAGGAACTGCAACGAAATGAAAGTACTTCGATGTGACATGTTTCACATTTATTTAATAAAAGCTTTTACTCCAAAGGTTACCAATCACATTCATTTCTATTTAGTTTTCAATTGACTTTATATTTTCTCCTTATTCATATTACGTTATTATTAGTCTCACGAAAAATCCAACTCCATTTTATATATATACATATATATTCCAAACTAACAGCACTATTATTCTTAAACATGACTGTATGCATTAGCAAAAAAAGAAAAACAGTATCCTTGAAACAAATTACACTCTATATGGAAGGAAGGAAAAAACGTAGAGAGGCAAACATTACCTACATTTTTCTTTTTCAGTATATATGAAAATAATTTAGCATCAAAGTGCACTTTAAGGCAGCACAGGCACGTCTTTTTTGGATGGCCTCTAAGATAATGCATCCATTACTCGTTGTGTCGCTGCCGCAAAATATTACGTGGCGCACATCATCGCATGCAAATAAATAGCGCAATTACAGTAATACTCTTACTTTGCTAGCGTTGCTTTTATCTTATCTTTATGTAGGTAAATTCCACTACCCAACTTTTCGGGTTAATATACACAAAACCATTTACGTCAACTTATTTTATGCATTCACTAAATATAAAGTGAAATAAAATTAATATTAAAACAATGTAATTTTCGTGTGGAATAATTTCAGTCTCATATATGATAAATATTCAATTTGCTTATACAATTTTTTGCTGGTGGATCTTTTATCACGATTTTCCACAAAGCGTTATTATTAATATTGTGCTTCCTGTTTCTTTAAGCCGAAATATGCTTTCGCCGCATGATATCATATCCGCTTTTCCACTATGTGCTTATGTCTTCTATATTCTTCCTTAATTTCCATTTAAATATTCACTTAAAGGCTTTTTCCTTTTTGCACACAGCAACACAGATAAATTCAAACAATTGGTATGTACAGTTAATGGAATGATGATAATGGCAAATAAATTGTCACCCCAAATGTGACGCATTGCATATTTCATTACTTTCCCTCTTGTCGGTGTCAGCGACTCATTCCCCTGACAGTCTATGGCCTCATGGCCTCTTGTTCAAGACTTCAAGCTATCTATCCTTCCATTGTGCTTTACTGATACTCCGACAAAAGTTGAATTCCTTAAAGCCTTGAAGGAATTGAATCAGAAACTCGTTTCGTTTCAAAAATAAAAAAGTTTCCTTTTGAAGAAAAGTAGAAAAGAAAGAAAAAACGTGGAAAGGAAAGAAAGTTGATGCAACAGTGAAACGTACTTTATGTCCATGACAAAAATACGGAAATCTTCGTTTAATCTTTTATATGTTTTGTGTATTTGCAGAAAATTAGCGCAGCAAAAGCTGTAATCAATTTTAGTACGTAATGAAAGAGAACGAAGCACAAAGTTGAAATTTTTGTGGAGCTAATGTTTGGTTTTGTCATGGCAGATAGATGACGCTTGTTTTCTTCACGCAGTAGTAAAATAATAAAGATTTTATGGCCCACTACATTCTCTTTTCAAACTTTCACGAACAAACAAGTAATTAATTTAAAGCAATCGTAAATTATAATTTAGTAACCTTTATGTTTGTTCTACCTTTACTATTGTCGCAAACAAATACAAAAATTCAATGTAATTTTAAACAAAAATCCATCTGGAAAAAAGTTTCAAACTCGAATAAAATATTTGGTTTGGCAAATGGTTCATGACCAAAAGCTTCAGTAATGGTAAGTAAAGCTGACGTGCTCTTGTAATATTCAGTATACAAACCGTCAACTCTCCACAAAATTCAAAATAACTCGCAAACGATTCGTAAACGATATAACACTTTATCCATAATTTATGATTCTCCTTCATATTTCTACTTTTATTACATTACAATTAAATCAAATATTTTAGTTGCGAATTTCGTTTTTCTTTGAACATTCGAATTTCTTAATTAACTTAAATATTTGCTATTTAAAGCTATCAACCCTTTCATCATCATTCTACATAGTCCACCTTTAAGCGTGTTAAACTTAAAATTTCAGCAGAGACTAAAAGCAAAAGCTTGATTTAGGTGTTGTTTATTATAACCATAGATGGATGGATAAATGTCTGAACTAACTTGATGAGGGTACAAACCCACATCGAACTTTACTTGACAACGTGCTTTTTTCTCTTTCCATCGTCTATGAGAAGGAAAAACATCCTGAATGAAAAACGTATATTCAGCATTCGTGCGCATTCAATTAATTTTAAGTGCATTTGATTTAGAAAACGAAAAAAAAAATTATTGTTAGAGGAAAAAAATGAGCACATTCGATTAGTATTTCTTTCACGCCGGAATAAATTACTCCCTTCAGGAATACCTACACTAATGGGATTGCCTAAATCCTTTCACCACCCCCCACTTTATAAATTAGCACACGCAACTATTCCATATCTCAAGGCAACATTTTAAGATTCAAATTGGTTTTCCTTTAGAATAATAATGTGGAAATAATAATAAAAAAAAAGATAATAATTTTCAAAACATGTCACAATAAAACTTTCAATTCTGTAAGAAGAGAAAATTAATTACATTTTCCTTTATCAATAGCAATAACGCAAACTAAAAAAAAGTTGCAACAAACAGAAAAACATGGAAAATAAAAGAAATTTTGTGCAGCTGCTTGTTATGTGAAATGAAATCATCATGTCTAGCATTCGTAAAGCCCTCTTATTAAAGTATCTGATCACGTAGAGATTGCTTTTTCCCTCTCTTCACACATGCTTTAATCTGATAGTCAGGTCCTTTCAAAAAAAACTAATTGTTTTTCCTGCTCCAATTCAATTTTGTCTTTTGTTGCGCTTTGAATCACATATGCTTTTATCTCTCAACACTGTCAATGTTTTGTTTAATAATAATGAAGAAATAAATTGACTTTTTGGCTAATCGTCGTTCATATAAAACTAACCTAAAATGCAGCTGAAGCATGCAAGCAATCTCTGCATTGAAGGTGTGCTTCGAAATTTTAATACATTTTGAAAATCGATAGATAGAGGAACCAATTCCGAATACAAACTACGACAATGTTATATGTTAGGATAAATTTATGATTATTAAAATGGCATTGTTGCAATAACATAGAAAATTTCCATTATCTTTCCTCATAGCAAAAGTTAAATATTTAAAATAACAGTTTTCCAAAGTGCAAAAGATAAGACAAATAGAGAATAAGTAAAATTGCTTCCATGAATAAGAAATAATATTCTTGCTTCGATTGTTAAATATTATATCAATAAAAATGTCTGGTTAAATTGAAAGCTTCTCAAACCTCTTCTAAATTAGAGTAAATTATCAAAATATCTACTCTACTTTAAGTAGTCGATCGATTACAGTAAAAGTTAATAATAAAAAGTCCGAACATAATTCAGAAATGGTTGAGAGAGAGAGAGAGAGAGAGAGAGATGAACATTTTTCAATCTGCAAGTACTTAACTGACATATTGTCGTTGGTTATCTAATATTTGGTAGCCAAAACGTTCCACAACATTTAAAACATAATTTATCATTTGCAAACAAAAATCATATCATATATAAATACAATGTATGTGTATATGATAAATAATAAGCCGAAATAAATAACGTGCTGCAAGTAAATGAAGCTTGAAAGAAAAATTTCATCACATGACATAAAATACACTCGGACACTAAATCATTCTAATGGACATAAATGATAATAATAAATTGCGATTTTTTAATGTCTGTTTGCTTTAATAATTCACATATAATAATATTTTATATAAAATTTCATCGTTTTTATTTGATTTTTGTATTATCTATATATAGATTAGTAGTTTTCCTAGCAAATAAATTTTGATTTACATAAACAATTTATTGATTTACGTATAATGAAATTTTTGCAATTCCATTCCATGAATATGTTGTTGTTTTATTCTATTTATTCGAAATTTATTTATACAATTTGTTATAATAAAAACCACACACATCTGTTGAAAAAATTCAACATGAAATAACAAACTTTCCTGTCAATTGAAAATTTATTATTTAATTTATAATACAAATAAGTAATTCTATAAATAATTACACACAATTTGTTTCAATTTAACTAACAGTTTATGCAATATAATAAAATATTAATAAATTTTTATTTAATTTTAATAAAAAACTTTCAGAATAGTTATTTTATTTTTTAAATTGTCTAAAAACATCATTTCTTTTTCATGATGAGTGATTATAAAAATAAGAAAATTAAAAATGCAGAAAATTCGTAAGTAGTCCAGTATAATAATAATAAACTAAAATATTAAATTAACTTTATTGCAAATAATTCTTTTGATTGCTCGACACAATTCTGCTATAATAAAAGTTCTTTGCCAACTTCATTAATACATAATAGAAAATTTAAAATATTATCAAGTCAATAATAAAGTTGATGTCTTTAAAAACTTGATATGGTCAACTAAAATTTTATATTTGAAATTAATATTTTTCCTTTATGACTGAAATGTGTATTAAACGTAAAAGACTTAGTCTAGGAAAACATTTAAGAAAATCGTTTTACCTTTTAGTAACTTTTGACTGAACTTCAAGTTTCCAAACTATAAAATTATAGATTGCGTGTTAAAGAATAAAGCATTTATGAAAATTTCACGTAGAATTGTTCATTAAATAAAGCTATGAATAATCTAGCTCTTATACACACATATACAACCATACATACAAACTAATTTTCTCATTTTCACTTTAGAAAGCTCCAATGAGCAATTATCTTTTCCTGGCAGCTTTTAATTTCGTGCTCGTTTCTTGGATGTACTTTCCATTCTATACTACACTTCAGTATAAAGTTCTTGAGCGTTCTAAATAAATAATTGATGAAATCCCAAGCCGCAGTCGCAAGTCGCGCGATGATATAAGATTTAATTTAAAAACAATTTCCCCAGATGGTGCGCAAAAGTGGAACAAACAAGCCGCAGGAGTCTTAAGCGCTAAATTAAAATCCAACCGAGTTTTTACCTTCCACATAACGTAAGGGCCAACCTTAAAATACTCAATTAATTTGATCCAATGGTAATATATACTTTGATAAAAATTATAATCAGCATTCTATACGCGATAGGGCGTAAACCCCACACCGAATTTAAAATCGCACAAAGAAGAAATAAATATGCATCAGGGATTTTTTTATGGTTAGCTTCGGTAGTTTAAAAATGGATTAGAGGCGGGTCATTGTAAAACCATAGTCGTAATTCGAACGTGACTGCAAAAAGACAGTAGGAAAAAATGTATGGATTACACGATTAACAAATACATGTGTTTTTCTCTCGTTGCTTTTCCAAATGATAGAGGATAAGATAGCAAGTTTCCAGTTCATTTTACTACATTGCAACGCAAAACAGTAATATTTTTTTTCGGCAACCATTTTTTTTCGTTGCTTTTGGAGTTTTAAATAAAATACTTGCAAAGTTTAAAGTGAATAAAATTATGTGAGCAGGCGCATGCCAAATGTAATAAAAACTAAAATAACATGTCAGGATCAGAGAGAATTCCTACTACTCGATGCTCATTCCGTATAACGCACCGTCGCTTCTTCGATAAAATGTGATTTATGTTGCAAAATACTGCGTTTACGCATTACGTTACGCTTTTATGCGTACATACATCTCCTTTCATTCTCCATACCACCAACCAACCCCCATGGTTTTACTGCTATCCTTTGTAAACTTAGCAATTTTATAGTGCATCAATATCTAACTTGCTTTACATACCAATATAAATGCAAAATAGAAGTTGTAAGCGTGCCCTACGTATAGGCTTTTATATTTTCTTATTCCCAGCCAGAGACAAATTGACAAATTGAAGTCTTTTTTCTTACTGGTTCAAGCAAGTCGTGTATTGAAACAAACTATAATTCTATTAGAATTTTCGTTACATTTGCTTATCTGAGTATACACCTTTATATCATTTTAGAAAAGAATTTGTTTCGAATTAAATGCTGATGTTAAATCAATAAACATTTAAAGAAAAACCGAAGCAAATTCTATTTCTAGCTGTTAGTTCAAACAAATTTTTGATCGCAGCTGGCTTTTGAAATGTAATGAAATAATAAATAGTCGGTAGCGAGGATGGACAAACTGCAGACCATTCCACTATTTTTATATACGATTGCAGTTTCAGTTCAGGTGAATGTTAAACAATAATGGTGCAGCGCGTTCTGCGAAAAAAAAATTGAACGAAGATTTATTGAAGGATTTATTGTTTTGACGTAAAATGATATCGCGCGCGAGCACACGACAAATTTAAATTTATGAGCATCTCGTACATGATTTGTTTAGACAACACAGACCTAGCTCTCAAACTCAAACATCCGTTCGTTGATAAGGCCAGTAGCACCAGAGCCTTAAAATTGCTTTGTTTAGATTAATCTATTTTTAATAGACAACACGTGCTTTGCATACGCGATCGTAAATTAAAAATTCTTTATACGCATAATCGTTTTTCGGAATGTTTATTATTAATATTGGTAGATGATGAAGAAATGAATTGGAGTGCGCGCTTTGAAGTCGTGTTTTATGTTCGAAAAGCAATAATAGCCATCTGTTGGTATTATCATGATACAAGTACAATATAATCAGAATTTATTCCCGCTGAAGCAACAGACGTGCGCGTTCAAGAGTTATTTTCGACTAGTAATAACTCTTCTTTGACCATAAATAAGATTAGCGCAAATGAAATGTGTTTTTGGGGCGTGCACTTGCAATTTCCTTATCAGAATGTGTTAATTAAATTAATTGAAGAAGCCTCTAGTAATTGAATCACACGCGTGCATAGTGTGTTAATAATTTTGTTTCACTCAAGACACAAACATAAAACAGAGTAACGCAGAGAATGAAGAAGAGTTAGAGAAGAGGCAATGGGAAAAGAGCAAAAGAATGATAGAAATAAAGCAGGAAGGAAAATCTTGTTACTAACCAGCATTCCGTCGTAGTACGATAAAAGTTCAGGAAAAACAAGCATGTCATAATCCATTTTGAGTGAGTTTGGTCCTTTTTGCGACTGCACACGGACGATACGAAAAACTCAATTTGTATTCCTAGTTCCGGTTCACTTCCTTACATTCAGCGAGTATAGCACACATGAACTAAAAGTCGAGTGAGTTTTTCGAGCAGCAACGAACATGTTTGTTTATGTTTGAACGCAACTGGAGTAAAACATAGCTGAACATGCAATATTATACACTCGCGCAGCTTAAAAATAAAATTTGTTTGCTACTTAACCGCCAATCACCGATCAATAATACATCAAATATAATTTTGAGTTCTACACATCTCACCAAACTAAAATAGCTTTAACATCATCTTAAATCATTCATTTGAAACTGCAAATCCTATTAATAATGAATTTAATAAAGCAAACAAAAATTCTCAAATAGAATGTGTGCCAATTTTGATTGAGATTTGCTTCCTGCTTTATCACAGATCTGCTTTGAGTCGTAGTTCAAATTCAATTTGCAGTTGGTCTGCGTTTTTTTTTTTGCTCTCTGCTATACATTGCTGTTGTTCTGGTTTACATTATTCCCGGCGTACCGTTTCATAACACATTTACGTCGCTACATTTTCAATTTACACTTGCCATCATAAATAATTAAAAAATCCACTTGTAAAGGCAACCCGTGCTTTGTTTTTAGCAGTCGCTTTTGATAGCCGACAATAATAGCCAATGATTTAAATCATAATTTATCTTATTCTGTGCAAAAGGACATTAAAAGTTAAAATACCGATTCACAATAATGATAATAATAAATCTACTGTTATGTGACGATAAATGTATCTTGAAAAATGGGGCCAAAGCTGTAAAGCGAACGTACATTTCTTGTCATTAAAGTCCTTCAAGAATAATATAATTTTCCTATAAAAATGCATTATGCTTAAATGTCCTCGGTTTTTTTCTCTTTCAAGAGATTCCTGCCTGCATCTCTTTTTCATAAATTACAATTTTTTGATAAAAAGCTTTAAAAAGTTTGAATGGGAAAAAAATTAATGGAAAATTGTAAATTGTGTTTAATAAAATCTCATTTTTGGGTCGACATAATATAAAAAATATGCCCGCGTATGTCATACGATAACACACATGATGGAAAACCGTTTATCCAAATATTATTTTTTTGTCTGTCGTATACGTATATTGAAAACGCAAAATTGAATTTTATTCGTACACAAAATGTTTGCACATTTATTGCCACTGGGTTTATTGATTTTTAGTTTTATTTTTCTATAAACAAGTTGAAAATTCATGTTAATAAGGTTCAAACTGAGCTACAAAAATAGCATAAAAAAAGCGAAAAGTTTACTTGTTAATCCATAGTTAATACTCAAGTAAACAGCAAGTAAGGAACTAAGCAGTTGCTGAAATAGTTTAATGAGTGCTTTGGCTAAACTTTAAATGTTGAATTTCTCCTAACTGCATGAAAGTGTTAACAGTTGAATTTAAAACATAAAAACGCAATAATTTTCAAACTTGTATGTTTATATAATAAAAACCCATTGAGAAATGAATTATTGCGCGACAACAACAAATTACGGCTTGTTTAGCTGTTTCTTTACTGCATTCACTTTATATATTCATAAAGTTATTAAATTTATTGATGTTATTAGATAATCAATATAATATTACATTATAACAAAAAACATAACATTTTATTTATATATTTGATGTATTGATACTATACATACATATATCTATATAGATGAAATTTTATTATTTCATAGTTAATTCACAATTTAATTTATATAAAAGAGACAAATCTTTAGGATAACATTTTTAGAATCCGCAAAATGCTACTTCAGTAACATAAACGACCACTCAACACATAAAATTTGATGAAAATAGATTTGTTTCATAAATTTGTTGATACTTTTATAATATATATTTTCTATAAACTATATTGTTTTTATTGCATATCTTTGTAAAATGTAAACAGAACCGTCGTTGGAAAAAAAATGCAATTAAGATTTGATTAATATTTAAAAGTTAATTGATGCAATTTTTCACATTATCTTTATCGTGTCACAAAATTTAAATTGCTAATTAATGAAAACCGTTACAGACTTGAGTAATTTATTTTTGTATCGCTCAATTAATAATAAAATTTGCATGTTAGGTTGCCGACAATTTGTATTGTTATATAGAAAAAAATTCAGAGCCTCTATATATAAGAATAATAAAGAGAAAAACAGCAGAAAATGAAAGAGAGAAAAAAATCATCTACATACAATAAAAAATAACGGATAAAGAGCTTTGGGGCACGCTAATGAGGGTTGAGAAGCTTTTAAGGTTACCAACTTTAAATTAGTTTGCGAATATTTAATACATTTTTTTGTGTTGGATGATTTTTTGGTGTGTATGTTGTGTTGATGCAGCTGAAATGTTCGGAGAAATCCCCTCAAGTATGTAACAATTATATTTTAATTAAAATAGTTGCTGACTAATAATTAATTCAACTCCCAATTAAAATGAGCTTCCTTTGTGTTATGGAGCATCCCCCAAAGCAACAAAAAATATTAAATGTAGAAAAGTTTAAGAAACGGAAAGCTGTTCAATTGCAGATTTCCGCTAATATTTTCGTTTCTTTATACATTTACATAATTTTCTACTTCTTTGAATATCTGATTTGAACTTTTATATTAATACAATTCATGTATATTGTATATATAATACAGTTGAATTAATTTTCTAATTTAATGTGAAAATTTGTACATGCTGGTGGAATGTAGATTTTTTGTTTTTTGCTTTTGCACGAATAGGTACTCGTAAAGCGCTCTTTATTTATACACGAACAATAAATTAACTCAAAATTTCAAATTAGTTACAATTAAATTAAAAGTAGCAAAAACTTACCCCTGGCAACGTGTGTTTCTCATGCAGAGCGTTCTGGGCGTTAAGGGCGCTCTCTGGGCTGAAGTACGTCAGGAATGCGCAACCTGCAATCAAAACAAAATCCTTATACACGTGGCTCAACTAATAACAAATTCCTAGTTAAAATTATATTTTCATCAAATATTTTTATATGTTTAAAAAGTAATCAAATATTGATAAAAACATATATGAAACTATTCCCTTTTGCGCCTTTGTTATTATAATTTCAATTAAAATAAAACGTGATATTGATTGATTGATAGCTTGATAAGAGCTTTACATAATAGTTTGGTTTATACAAAATATAAAAATAACGAATCGATTGTGCACGTTCCGTCAACAAAAGGTGAATAATGAGCAGATTATATAATATAATACATTTTTTCGAATAACGTTGTTAAAACTTTTTAACAAGTATGTTATCAAAATGTTGCAGTCGCAAAGTGTCTTCCAAGCAGCAACACATTTATTGCTTTTGTTTGAATGTTGGAGGTGAAGCGCGCGGGCACAAATTGCTCTTGGGAGAGAATGTCTCATGTGTTCGTGCATGATTTATGTTCTTAATTAATATGAATATGTACAATATAATATATGGCAATTATTTCTCGTGACATGGGTTTTGTTAGTTTGGTTAGGAACCGCTAGTGTACGACTTAATTATCAAGATAATGCAACGACTGGCAGCCTGTGCAACAGGATGTGCAAAAATTGCATTGTTCTATTTAGAAAATATATCACACTTCAGCTAACAATCAATCATTTATTAAAAGCAAGTTTATCTCTTTCATTAAATTATCTTTTATCGTGCTTTTCCCCTTTTATCTATATGTAGTATAAAAGGGGAATTGAAATGAGTTTATTGATAAAAAAATATATTTTGTCTTTTTGTGTATTCTATACTCATACAACAAATAAATATAAAACACACGAATTGTAATTTCTGCAAAACAAATTAGGTTGGAAAATAAGAAAATACAATTTCTATATTTATTTTATATCTATATACAAAAGAGAAATGAAAATCCATCCCAAAGGGTTACCAAAAATTGAAGCAAACTGAAATTCCTGAGAGAAATTTGCTTCAAAACATAACACAAAAGAAATATTGCTTTCTCAAAGGTTATTGATTACATACGAGCTCTCTTAATAAATATCGAAGTGAAAAATATCCAGACGTTTTAGGAAAGAGAAAAAAGACCGAAATGATACTTGGAAATAAGAAAAAAGTGATGGAAGCAATTTTGAGATGCTATTAGTGTTTTGAAAGTGACTCACTAACGGTAATCTATATAACAAAAAAGGGGGAATTAATATAAAAAATAAACCTTCATTGTTTTTATGCTCTGTTTTATAATATACCGTTGATTAATTAAGATAAAAAATTATTCAAAGACAAAGAATTATTTAGTAATTATAATGTAGGCGCCGCATTTCAATTAAAACGAAGAAAAAAATTGTTTGAATTAATAAATGCCAGAAGTCTCAAAGAATACGAATAAAAAAGAAGAATGACTTTGCGTTTGCTTTCAAAGTGAATTATTTATTAATAAAAATGAACGAAGAGTGAATGAAATATGCAGTAAAACTAGGGAGGTCTTAATTTGAAGCATTTTGCATGAAATTATTAAGGACACACATGTACGAGCTGAAGCAAAAGGCGCAAAGGAAGAAATAAAATTACGCTTATTAAAATTAATTTTATGAATAGCAAAAGCATGAGGAGAAGGAGTGTGCTTGTAATAAAAGTTTTATAGTGTAGAAGTGCGTATATAACGTAAAGTGTGCGGTTGACGTGGCGCTTATCGTTAATCATGCAACCCCCGACCTACACCAACGTCTATTTCGCTTTTAACGCACCCTTAGGAATTGCTGTAAGAAATATTGGGCACGATAATGGAGGAGACTTTGGCTAACTCAACTCAACGAGAAGATGTATTGTTATATATGTCTGATGGTGGTGGTTGCAATAATATAGTTGAATTATATTTATTAAAAAAGAATGTAACAGTTCCAACCACTCCATTATTCTTCTCCCCAATATAAGAAAATCCAGATAGAAAAAGAACACACAACACACATTCTAATCTAATAACGTTAATAGTGTGTAAAGCAAGCAATTACATTTTTTTATCAACACATTTGTCAACCAAAAACATAAATTTTCAGATTTTTCTTTAAGAACAATTTCTTGTAATTTATTAATGTTGTAATAATAAAACGCATTTTAAAATGGTGAATTTATATATATGCTAAAAAGGGTAGCATGTGCACGCATTTAACTATAAATAATTTAATTTCTAAAATAAGCACCCTTTAATCATAAAATGTGCTCATAATTGCTCTTACCACATTTTTAAAATGTAATTGTTTCTAAGCATTTAATATTGTTAGAGATTCATGGCGATATTAACGCTTTTCACTTAATTATTTATATAATTAAGCCTCATTTTCAATAATGTAATATAATATTTTTTTAAACAGCTGAATAATCTATGAAGATTGTTTTACATAGATCAGATTGCATTCACTAACTGTTAGGCAAATTAACTTGCGGGATTTGTGCCAAGGAGCAAATTGTTATTAACATTGCGATCGTTTCGTATTAAAGCTATTTAAAACTATTTATATAACTAATGTACGAAGTTGATTATTTAATCTTGTTTTTATTTACTTAGCAAATATGTACGCCTATGTCTGGCTGTTATTATTGCCATAAAATGAAATCAATAATCAAAAGAATGAATGTAAATGAATTAAAGACTAGAATAATGATTGCATTGTAAAAGATTATAAAACAGTTTTAATTTATGTAATAAGCTTAATCTAATACTAATAAGTGTAAAGGAAAATTATATTTTTAGCATGCACATTCGTGTTTATTAGCAATTTACTTGCAATAATGTTGCATTTGCTTAACCTAATGTAAAAATAATTTTTACTTAGAAATATGTTATAAGGGTTATCTGTCTGGTCGTAACTTACATTTTCTAATGAAAAAATATAATTTTTAAAAAGTGTTGTTCTATTTTAACCTTTCACTTCTATTAAATAATAAATCTTAACACACAAAGTAAATTACTTCTTTCACAGGACATTTATTCATTGCAATCACGAAGACTTTTTATTTACTTAAAACAATATAAAAATTAATGGAAATTTTGCTTTTATTTATTATAGGAAAGTAAAAATATTCGAATATTATTCCTTTAAGATTTATGAGTGTTTAACATTTCCTAATCAAATATTTAATAGTTCACTTTTCAACACATACGCCCTATGAATAAGTAAAAGTATTTCCGTAAACGAAAAAAAAAAAGAAATAAAAAATTTTGTTTGCTATGATATGATATATGATACTTTAAAAACTTAACTTTTCCATTGCAATTTTAATTTGACATTGTTGTTTTTTTATGTTTTCTATAAGCATGGAAATTGCGTTTTATAAAGTGAAATATTTTAAGCATAAATGGGTAAATGTCCTTAGAGATATTGAGTCCAACATCCTGTAATGTTCTTTACGAGTGACCGATAAGAAGTTAACAGTGGTAGTGGCGGAAACAAATTTCAAATGCGATGTTGTAAATTGAAACCATGTGTCATTCGTTCGCATTGTGTACTGTCGTTGTGAGTGTGTATAAAAGCGATATATTTATTCAGACATCTCATGCACAATGGGTAAAAGACAAAACGCATGCTATATATGCAAATGGGCGCGTAAAATTTATTCCATTCTTCAGGATTTTAATTTGCGTTGCCTTGTCTAGATAAACAGCAAATAGATTTTTTCATGTTCCCATTGTGGAAATGAATTTCAGTCAAATCGCATTACGAAAACATGATGTCTAAGTTTTAAGGTCGATATAGCATGGTTTAGATTCCAAGAAATTGCTTAGCAGGCTTGTCACGTGCTGCTCAAAGGACTTGGGCGCCAAAGCGTCCATGTTCCTCTATGTATGTATGTTACGAAAAATCGTTGATTCTATGTACAACGCGTATATGGAAGGATCAAACGGGACAAAGGATAAACTAGACAATCAAAAATGCTGACCCAGGCCAGGAATTCCAATGCTCTGCTTCTTCTGATGTATATATGCGGTCAATTTCTGCACTAAACTTGCAAGGCTATGAGTGTGGAGAGACGCTACATACAACGTACGAGAGAAATATTCCAAAGCTGCAGCTGCAACTGACGCTTTACATATACACACATTGGAGTGGTGTTGTCGCCTTTCTCTCATTTCACCAGCAGTTTTAATATTTTGCAAAATCGTGCCTGCTATTAATTACGACCCAAATGTCACACGACAATGCCTATACGAACCCTATAAAAAATTGAGTAAACCTAAATGAAAAACGACCCATCAACAATTTAAATTTATTTTTCCACTCATTTTTTTGCAGATATTTTCTCATGTAACTTTAATCAAATGTATTGCATTTAAATCAATCAATGCAATATTGTTCTTGTATTGGTTAATTTTGATACAATATTGTAGGCGTTTGTAATTTTTTTTTGTTGTGTATGTGTCGCAGACGTCGTGACGCTGATTTATTACTATCGATTGGTTACGTTAATCAGAATTTCAATTCCATTACCCTCGTAGTGAATGTTATTTCGTTACTATTATTACTCATTCATTTTTTTTATAAAATGCACTTTTTTAAATCATCTATAGTATAATAATAAAAAAAACTCTCTCATCTTTGTTTTGTCTTGCAGCTTAATAATATGGTGTTATGCCTTTTGTGTATGACATGTACATCTGCGACGTCCGCATCGCTTTGTTAGGCGCGGCACGTCGGGACCAAACGGCGTCTCAATGGCTCATACTTGGACTAGTGCAGGATGGTGAGTCTGATTGCTTCAATTGAACAATAAGAGTTAAAGATTTGTGCCAAGAATCTTATCATTACATGCAATAGAAAGAGCCATCTGGATCCTAAAGCGATAAAGCGTAAAATGCGATAAGCTTCCTTAACAAGGACTTGTTGACTTTTTGGCAAAACGGAATCAGTCAAGATGGAAATTATGTGCGCGTCGTTTCGGATTTTGTTTTTCGAAATGGCGAGAAAGAAGGGAAAAGGTGCACGGATTGAAACTGTAACGAGTTCTCCGAACAAGTGCCAAAAACAATTTTCCTACATCAAAGCACCACGGACATGGAAAACTTAACACAATCAACTTCTCCGGTTAGCTTTTATGTTACATTGCTGCAAAAGCATTTCGTACACGACTAACGCTTCATGCAATTGATGAATACAACTCAGCTAAAACATCAAAAACATCAAACATATAAACTGATAGTAAAAAAATATCTTTCACTAGATTATTAATAAAGAAATAAAATCTAAATCTAAAGCAACAGTTAAAGTGGAAGATTGACATTGCTATTAGGCAAATTATGCTTTCCGCAAATAATCATTTTACATAAAGGCACTTGTGTCGTCCCTTTCATAGTTTCACAACTTGCAAATGCAACTTTTAATTCTTCTATTAGTGTAATGATAATATTAAGAAAAGAAGAATATGGAAAAGTTTTCAACTTTTTCATCATTATTCTTTAGTCAACTTGCCACTAAGAATTTTAATCGTTACAGTAACTTCATTAGACATTATTTTATACAAAAAAGGACATAATTTCATAAATTAACTATAAAAACGTTTTCCTAAAATATTGAAAATTAAAGTATCTGATATGTGACTCAATAATTCAATCGAAAAAAACGAAAAGCTTAGTCATATAAGTTATTTTTCTTTTTATATAGCATTTATATTAAGATAATTATATGTAATGTGCGCGCGTGTGAACATTTATTTTATGTGAAAGGATTATAAAGGATAACAGAAAGCAGAAAGCAATTTTGGCGTCGTGACAAATAATAGAGTAGGATAGATAATAGACTGTAGATAACGTCGCAGGAAAATTGGTGCAAGTAATGATTGGCCGTTCCTCATCATGTCCGGTTATCGCAAAATTTCTGGATGGTTGCTTTCCATTTTCGTCCTTTCTTTCTTTAGCATACTGATTGAGCGTTGAATGTAGGGAATAACATGCACACGATACAATCAATCAAAGTGGAAGTAGAACCAGTAGAGTAAAGTTAAATCAATATGTTCACATGAATGATAAGAAGGGATACGGAATGCTGTTAAAAGGACGCAAATGCGTAGCAAGAGGAGAAGATTTTTACTCGATTGATCACAGGGAACAAAAGCGTTACAAAAATCTTTTATATTTTAATGATGGTAGTTTATCTCGCCCCCTTTAGCCTCGAATAAAGTTTTTTTTCTCAGTCGCTTTCTTCTTCTTCCTCCTCTTATAGCAAAAACGTATTACTGTAATTTAGTATGCATCCAAATAAATACATTTGCAAGTCAAAAAAATGAATAGAAGGAAAGAGTGTTTCATTCAGCGACAAACTCTCTTATCCTGAATACAAGTGACCGTCATTTTAATATAAACAAGTTTAAAAGCATTTTATTATAGCATGAAAAGTTAATTTTGTTTCTGGCTAGTATAAAAGAAAGCACTTAATATCAAATTGAAAAAGTGTCAATGGGAGAAGAAGAAAAGCAAAGTTCATATTATCGCTGACTGTGAATTTTAAAATTCTCCATGAGTTTTGAAAACTTTTCAATTTAGTCCAAAAGACAGCGGAATATAGGCGAATAAAAGAAAGTAAAAAAAATGGTGATCCGCGCACAGTAACTTGTTATCATCATACAAAGTAAAAGTTTTCAACTGCTTTATTTCAATTCGATGAGTAAAAGGCTCAATTCAAATGTAGTCTCCTTTTTCGAACTAATATAAAACGAAAAAAAATTATTTTCCTTTAAAGGAAAAATCTTGAAAGATACGAAATTGAAATATGAATGCAAACGGAAACGTTATTGGGATTATCGTAATGCTAAAAATTGTAAATTGAGAACGTTTCAATACAGCTATTACAAATTCTGTAACTTTATATTATTCAAAAGGAAATACTAATATACACACATACACGCCCAACAAAAAAATATGCAAACCTAATTTGTTTTAATCTATCAAAATATATATTAAATTATCTTTTCATTTTTTTATATTAAAATCATTGTAAAGAAATATGAAAAGCTCGCATATTATTTATCATTTTTAAGATGTTTTCTATTTTTCTTATTTTTTTTTTTTTGATAATGCCATTGCCAAAACTTAACCATGAAATATGAATAGGGGAAAACTATCAATTTGTAATTTATATCTATTAATAGTATTTTATGACATGACATATAATTATGACATAAACATTATACGACAACCAAAACGCGCGAGCAATGATTTATTATTTTACTTGAGTCAACCACACACACACAAATGCTTCAAGCAAAAAAATGTAGAATGCTTTAATATTGTCATGTTTGAAAGCTTATTCCATAAATAAATTGTAAAAAATTGTATACACATATTGTATAAAATGATTCAAATGTATTAAAAATAAGTAAGTGTAAAAAATGTGGTGGAAAATGTGTAATATTCCGTAAGCGTGAAATTAACTGATTTATCATAAAGTTTTTGAACCCTGACATTTGACGTTGAACATGTAAATACACTTGAAAATTAGAAAATGTAGCAAAAAATATGACTACTCCTTTAGGAAATTACATTTTCATTCTAATCATTTTTAATTTGTATGAATTTTATCAAATTAACGAACATTTTTCTATTTTACGATGTAAAATTTAATTAAACAATTCTTTAAGGTTTAATATGCACTTTTGTAACATTAAGAGAGTATAGAAATAAGAAAGGAAAGAATAAAAATTTTGTAAAATTATGAGTGTGGGAGGTAAAGTTTATGAGTAAGAGAGAATCTCTCCCTTTTCTAACCCTCTTACGTTCGTTGAGTGCTTAATAACTTATGCACGTGGTATTATTACTCGAGCCTCAATATAATCCTCGCCCTTATTACAGATCGATATTGATTTTGGATTATTCACAAGATATTTAGGTATGCTTTCTATTCTCTTGAAATGCGGTTAATAATGTAGCACCAACCAGACAAGATCCTAAACGCGTGATGGCTGTAGTTAATACTCATTTCGTTTATTGATTTTTAATGTTATAGGTATAGATTCAATAAAATGAAATAAAATGTTAATTAGAATTTGAATATTGCAGGACGCGCATTCGACGCAAACCAATTCAATTCGTGATATTGCTGCTAGGCCAGAACCAATGCGAACATTTTAAATTAAATATTGCATGTGCACATTGATAATTGAAAATTGATTAATATCTAATCGAATCTGAAGTTTTGCAAATTTACAATTTGATGCGCAACAGATTAATTAATAGACGCGATGAGTTGTACTATAATCAAAATATCAGAAAATCCCAAACAAGATTTGTTTGGATTAATATGACTTTAAAATATTGACCTTGCGGCATATTAATACTAAAAACCAATTATTCTAAACCACTAATTACTGAACCTAATATGCTCTATAATTCCTATTTCACATTTTCACATAATTACATACACATGCACACACACATCCATAGAGATCAGCATTGAATTGATAAATTTCTCGCATAAATGTAATATTTCGTAGAATAATGTTAGATGTGCAACAGATTAATTAATAAATGTGATGAGTTGTTGCGGTAATGGTAGTGGTATGAAAAGCGTTAACAAGAATCAGTTTTTGTAGAGAAAGGACGAGAATGATGATGATGATGATGATGATGGGTAGGCCAAAATTAGTTTTTAGGATTGTCATCAAGTTTGAAACGTTTTTGTACGTTTTGCACGCGATGCATAAACTCCAGCCACAAAGATTGTCCTTTATTCAAGCCTAAAAAGGACCCTAAGCACTAAAACAATACACAAGTTTATAGTAACTGTTGTTGAAGAACGCGTATAGATATGAAGCTATACTTAACCGCCCAACACAAGAGGCTTTAATTATGTTCAATGAAGTAAGCGCTTCTATACCCTTAGTTACTTTGTGTCTCTTCCTTTTTTTGTGCTTTTTCTTTATTTCTATAGTATTAGTTTAGAAAACGTGCTTGCAAAAGATGCGATTCATTTTCATATTTCTGGTTGAAGTTTTACGATTCTCATAAAAGCACATGATAACAACCAGGGTGCAGTCGCTATAAATAAAGTTTACCTGGTTATATCACAATTTATGACACACTGTTACAAAATTGTCTCGCTTTTTATAATATTATTCAAATATGTAAGCTTAAATTTAAATTAAAATGCAAAATAAAAACAAAGAGAAATATATTACAGAAACATGTGAAGGTAGTAAACCCAATGACCACATAAAAATTGTGCGTGTCATTGAATCTTTGTCACAAACTGTGTTAAGATAGTGTCAGGAAAAAGAATAGCGGCCTGATAGTA
Source organism: Deinopsis erosa (assembly GCA_027574845.2). NCBI lineage: Eukaryota > Metazoa > Arthropoda > Insecta > Coleoptera > Staphylinidae > Deinopsis > Deinopsis erosa. Next base: position 29,968 of record JAODFZ020027289.1, read on the forward strand.
TGTAGACAAGAGATGCACGAAAGATAAGACGTATATAGGTTGATTTACACCATACACACATACCGTGACCATCTTATTTCGATAAGACCAAACATTATCTGATGAACTATGGTCTAGAAAAGTTACGTAATAAGCGTTCCACATTAAATATGGTAATTGTTTAATTTAATTGCATAGAAGAAGACGCTTTAGTGGTGAAAATAAATGTTTTATATAACGTAATTGCGCACGGAATTACCCCACTTAAAAGTTTCGAATATAATTTTAAGTGTTGCTTTTAGTTAGATTAGTTTCCTCCTCATTTTTTCCCATTTGCTCTCCTTCTTTTGTTCATCATCTTTTCCAATTGCACTGTACCTAATGTAATTATTGTCAAAAATGGTTTGTAAAAACGAGAAATACGCTTTTAGGTAATAGTACATAAACCACAGTTTTTCGTTTTATTGTAAAAGGCAACAAATAAAATCCCAAGAGATTCGTTCGAACAATATATAACTGTCCAACCGTCGAAAAAGCGTTTTGGTAAATTAGAATGCGAGGTCAGAGTTGTATGTTCCCTTTATAAATCTGCGAATTAGCATGGGAAGCGGTTGCTGATTGCCTGAAGCAAATGATTCGTAATGTATTTTTGGTCATTCGTACCAATGCTACAATTCAACGCACAAAACTTACATGTGTAAATATGATGAGATTCTCTCTAGAGATAATTCCTAATCTATTGTTGCTTGGACGTCTACTATATATTCATTACAATATTCCTTTTGGGATAATAAGTTAAATATATAATTTTTATGTACATGACTTTAACATCATATACCTATAAATTTTCATTAAACATTTACAAATTTTCCTTATATATGTGATAATAAAAGCTAGCAAAAGTATAAACAAATGCTTTCCTATTGTTGCTCTAAATTATTATTCCTGGAATACGAGTAAAGTATACTTTATTAACTTTTCTATTCTTCATGGAATGTTCTTTCTCTCTCTCTCTCTCTCTTTCTCTTTCTCCCTCTCTCTCTCTGTGTGTATATATATATATATAGTACATACATATACATATACAAATGCAGAAGCAGTACCTTTTTACTTTCTCCACCTTTTTTTGTTGTTATCAAGAAAGCAAACTTTTGCATAAAAAAGAATCGTTTGTATTGTCGAAACAATAGACGTAGACTTTGTTTGGTGGTGCTTAGTTGTGTAGAGTTTCCCTAGAGGCACATTGCTATACGGCCACCAATATAGAGCGACCTTACCGGCCATCGTAACTTACCGTCCCCGGTTCAATATCGATCACTATAATGGAAAGTCTGACTCACTTAAATGTATACGCTCACATATATAGAGAGAGGCAAACAGGCCGTACTCGTATTTATAGTGTTATAAATGTGATGCACTTACTATACCTAATTGAACTTTTAACATCTGCACGCACATTTACTTTAATTAATCGCAAAATTAAATTCCCTTTTGACTAAGGCAATTATAAAAATAATCAAAATTACATTTAAGATGGTAATCATTACAAAGGTGATTTAACAGAACATCAATAACAATTCCTAAAGGAGTTGTTTCCAAATCAGTTTGATTCATGTTTTGGATATGTTCCATGGTCACCACACACCACTCACATAAAAGCTCAACAACGCTCGATTTCTCTTTGGAAATTACAGAAATAAAGCAACTTTTTTCATTGAATGTTGTTGTTATTCCTGCTGCCTCAGTTCTTGTTGTTAAAGAAAAATGTTAAGGAGGTGTTACATATTTCATGTGTCACGTTTTATAGGGCACAGCAGTTTTTGTTTTTAGACGAAAAAAAGAATGACTGCTTAAAGCGCAGCACGTGCATACTAACGGTGATTCAAAGGTCATTTCTGATTTTAATATGCATTTATTCATGCATAAATTACTCAAATAACTTTAATTACTTAATAACCGTTAATTAGTTATGCCAATATAAAGGATATTAACAAGAATTGATATCGAATTTAAATTTACCATATGTTTTGTTTCATATGTTTGATATCTACAAAGACTCCAGCAATTATTAATCCTGTCTAAGTTTAATTAATTCAAATTGCTGTTGAAATGGTAAATTTTGTACTCACTCATATTGAATTAAATTTAGAATATACATATGAATGTCTCTTATATGAATAGACCAAGAATATAAATCATTTTCGCATATAAAGCTTCTTCATAGTTAACGTTAATCAAGTATGAAATAGGTTTTAATGCAGACAATCAATTTCTTGGAAAAACTTGTAAAATCAATGACATTTTAAAATGTCAAATACGTTAATCTTTATTAGCATTATTAATAGAATAAATACCAAAAAATAATCCTGTTATTGTATGACAGGATAAACAAATTTATGAAAGGACTATGAATACGAATTGAAGTCAAACTTAAATCCGATTTTATAATTCAATGTTTTTAATGGTCGATAAATTAAAAAAAATATTTTATCTATGCAAAACAGTTAATGCACAGTAGCCAAACGCATAGTATAAAAAATATCATAAAATAAAGCCATAGAGACTATCAAACCGGCGTATGTGGATATGATAATGTCGTTTATGAATAGGTGGAATTAAAGCGGCGTCCCAAAATGAGGACTACCATTACAAATGTCTTTTATTAAGATAAATTTGAATGAAATCTACCGAGAGTATAAGTTGGCTCGACGCGTATGCAATTTTAGTATATATCATGCAACAAACACATATAAAACGTTAGTTGTAAGAAAAATGAAAGGAAAAAACTGAAAAGAAAACAAAAGTATATAAAAAGCAATTGTGCTCGGGCGTGTAATAAACATAAAGATAAAAATTTATTATATTTATGTTAAAATTTGTGGAAATAGACAGAGTGTGTATGTAATCCAGACCAAGTTCGTCATGGTCCTTTGACAAGCAACTTGCAAAATGTAACATTTTGGTATTAATATAATTAATTGATCTGTAGGCCTTTTATAATATCTAGCTTAAACATAGTAAGCCAAGAGAATAGGAAAGATGAGTTATGAATGTTTCCAAAGGAATTAACGTTTCATTTTATGAGCGAGGCTTTACGCAAAGACTAACTGAAAGTTTCCTTGCCATCCACCTACTATCCACCCATTCAAACGAAGCAAATACATCACTGAGTGAATACTTCTCTACCTTCCCCTTATAAAGTACATATTATGAGAAAAAACGCATTGTTTCATATTTGTCATTTGCATAAACGAATCTAAACAAAACCACATTTTAATGATAGTTTATTCATCATGTTTCTGCCGGTATTACATATATATTTTTTTGTTTTTGTGTATATCTTAGAGCGGCTGTCGTACCCCTTTACAGAAGATTTTAAGCCAAGCTTTTTGACTCTACATGCAAAAACTGTGTGGAGAGCCTAGGGAATGCAAACATTAAACCATTACTCAAGAGGAACACGTCAAATCCTACTTGGTTTCAAAACGTGAAACCTTTTTTTTTGTTTTTCTTTCTCTGTATTCTTTTGTCTTGGCAAAAGAAAGACTCGTATGCGCTTGAATACAAAATTAATGTTCCTCTAAATGACAAGTATAATTAATTTAGTTGACAAGGAATAAATTCAAGGAAATCTTAACAAAAATACTTTGTATTTTAAAATAAATAATATAATTATATGTATTTATGTCGTTGAATAATGAAAGGAATAAAAAAAATCAATAACAATTTGTGAGTTGGGTTTTAAATTATATAGATTTATCTAGCAAATGAACATAATTTCTGTAATCGTATGTTTGTTAACTAATCAATCAGCTAAGAAATAAAAAGTTTACATAAAGGTAAAAAAAACTTGATTTAGATGCAGAGAGTTTCACAGGTATATTTGTACTAAAAATTTCCATTCATTTATCAGACAACCAGTTTAGGTGTGCATAAAAAACAAATCTATAAAAACTTGTCTAGCATAAGACTAGAAAGTCATTTATTCTAGTGTCGACTGTCAGAAAGCAGACAGGCAAGCGACTCTCCGCCTGTCTGGATCATACGTTATTACATTCCACATGCACATAAAACGCCCTCTTTAGGCAACTCTACACTTACTAGATAAAACGTTTGACTATTTATCTTATTGTCGCTGTAAACACACTTTATTTTCTCTGTTCTGTAATTGGAAATTTAAAACACTATAAACTAGCAATATTCAGAGCATGCAGAATGAACAAGCTGCATATGTTCGAAGATTGAACAATGTGTTTGTTTGTCTAGAATGGTGAATGCGCCGGGACTCAAAATGCTTAAATAGATTATACCTATAAATAGCTTTAAGCAGTGTAATAAATTAAATTTACTCATAAATATCGAATTAATCTGTAACGTAACCTCAAAAAATATTTAAAATTTTAAACTGAATATTGTGTCTAAGAACTAAAGCTATATTTCTAACTGCGGGCTCTATGCGGTCGTCCGTTGTATATGAATGGATATTCTCTACGACGTTTAGCACCCCGCTTTCACCAACTAAGCCATAAAACCTTGAACACCACTAACATTGCAACTTTGTCCATATATACCCCTAATGTATTCAGAATTCTCGACAACGAGAGTTGCAATGGTAGTTGTAAAAGGAAATGGTTGCGTTCCTGAAATTCAAACGCGTAAGCATCTCAAACCAAATGATTATTTGTCCAGGTTTGAGCATTAATTTTACCAAAATAGGTAAGCATTTAAATCTTGATGTAAATTCTCTAATTAACAAACACTCAAATATCATAAATTACTAACCAAAACAATCGCTTTGTAAGCAACAAACAGATTTCATTAAAAACTCTTTTTGCAATCAAAATCAAAATTATATTATTTGCATAAATAAAATATTCTTTTGACGTGAAAAGAATATAAATCACTTTTTAGATAAATAAATTTTCTTATATAAAAAAAAATCTAATTATTTAAAATAGTTATTCAATTTTAATTCTAAAGCTTAAAATAACTTCTTATACAATTTTGCAAACTACACGTACGAGTATTCTCTGCTTAGTTTTTCTCTTCATTTACTTAATTACCATTACAAAACGTTTTGTCGCATTTTTGTTGTCGCATCTATGTGCGATGCAAATTAAAATAAACTAAACAAAAACATAATGGTGCATTTTGAATGTGCTGCTAAATTTTACACAAAATTTAGACTTTTAAATAAAAAAAATTTAACCAAAAGAAAAAGGAAAAAATGCATTTGCTTGGTAATAATAACATTTGCATAATGTGAGATAAAGTGTGCGAAATAAATACGTTGTAGAAAGATTCCATAATTTGTGTTTTGACTTTATTACACAGATATGAGACTTAAGAGCTGTGATGCAGACGCAGAAAGAAACCACCATATTTCAAGTGTGATTTACAACTGACATAGATTTATTTTGCATAGTAGGTCTGCGATGTATACCGCATTGGGCTTACTCTTATAGTATGTAAACGAGTATGCCAGAAAATTTCTTTATATTTTTTATGAATTTCGTCTCGTCTGCTTGTTGCTACATTTACAAATGTTTTTTTTTTGTAATTCAATTAAAAGACAATACTTTTATAAATATACTCAAATCATCATTTAATCTAATATCCATAAAGAAGAAACTAATATTTTTTTCTTATTCTTTACTATTGCATTGATAAAAACCATCCCAGACAAAGCAACCTGTTGAAATGCTTTATTTTTAGAAGTTTATACTTTTTCAGCGCGTATATATGTGTACTAGTAGTAATATCTCAAATGGGAAACAGATGGATTATATACACAAGATGAGTATAGAATATTAACAACAAATATAAAATCAAATATATGACGTTAAACAATCAAAACAACATTTTTCTATACGGAATTTCTAAATGGGCATACACATTGTTTAATAATAAAATTAACAAATCAATTAATTATCGCAAAATTGGTTACTAATTAAATTGATGCAAATATAATTATGGGTTTGTACAAATTTTATTTGTACAAAAGGTACAGTTGTTTTTGACCAATGAATTTTCCCATATTTTATTCACATTGAAAATGCAACAACGGTGGCACCTTAACACGCAATTCACGCAAGAATTGATAATTCATTCTCTCATTTGGTTCATTAGTTAATTGTTATAATAGTTGGTGTAATATCATAAAATATAGATCAAACGTGCCGTTATGTAAATTTACGTTTTTTTTTAATTACATATATTGAATGAATTAAAATTTACTGTATAATTATATGCTTCAATTGCATTTGTATACAAACCTCATTATGTTAATATTGATAATAAAATTTCTGTATTGGCAAAAATAATTTACTATTAATTAAATTATATTAATATTTGTATTGAATAATGAATATATAGATACATCTACACAAAAATTTATATTATAATAAATCATTAATGATGTATGAGAGATATTTAGGAAATTCTTCACGTATTTGAATGAGAAAGATTGTGAGATTATTTTTCGCAGCAAATGTAAATAGGAATGTTAGTATTCCAGTACAATGAGCATCTCGCGCGCAATATTCGTGAGGTTTACCTGGTATTAAAGATTCTGGAAAGGCAAGGAAAGGAACGAAAGGATGTAAAGCGAGAGAAAGTTCGTTGCATTGCTATAATTACGATATCGATTTTAGTATAATGTCTGTGACTGAGACTGAAGAAGAATAAATCGAGTCATCTATATTCTTAGCTAACTCACAGAGGGTACAACTCGGTCGTAATATCAACTCTACAAACCAATCTAAAGGAGCTTGGTAAAGATCATCCATTCGTCCGCTTTAATAAGACGCCGTAGGGTGCTTTCACGTATTGATCACATCGTCCTATACACCTCACCACACGGACAAAGTTTCACTTCGTCGTTCCCTTTTCATACAACCATCTCTGCGAATATCTTTATTGAACTCTCGCTCATAGAATGTATGTGCAAAAAAAAGAGCATCAACTTATTCATTCATTCAAGTGATCTTTGTAGATTTAATTAAATTCTCATCTATGGTGCTTAAGAATAAAATATTCAAGCGAATTGAATAGGATGATAGTTACTTAAGTATTCACGAAACGTAACTTCATCTTTTATCTATGCACAATTAAATGTATAGTTTTTTTAACTAGAGTGTAGGAGTATGTGTAGGAGTGTGTAAAGAGGAAACGACGTCTTCTCTTCCTTAACTAATTAATGAAATTAGATCTGCATTTAGCCTGACCAGATTATCATACCAAGTGGAAATTCACAAGGGAATGCAACTTGTGCAAAGTTCATGTTAAATTCTAGAAGAAATTGACCTAACGAAACCCTGGAGATTGGCCTAATATAAAATGAGTGCATGAATATATACATTTAAGAGTGGGTGAGGGAATATAATTATTTGTTTAAAATTTTTTTGCGATCCGCTCCACTTTTTTTATCGTATTGCTGGTTGACGTTTTCATTTCGAGATAAGAGCGTTATATTTACATACATGCACACATAGTCTATGCTCGAATGTTATTGGCATTGTTCTCCTATCTAGTGCTCGCTGCCCGCCACACCTGCAACTGATGTTTGGATAATATGAAGCCCCAGACTTTCATTATTTTTACTAGGTATTGTTTTGTTTCAACACCAGGTTACCACTTATCCCAAATAATATTTTTCCGTTTTTCGCTTTTCCCTGTTTTTCTTTTGTTTGGTGAAGATGTAAAAATATGGTGTAATACACTTGATGTCAGAAACGATATTTCTGATAGATAAATATGGGCTATTATTAAATTTGATATCTATTTAATGCAAGCTAGTTGGCAGCCAGACAAAAAGCCACAATGACAAAGCCAAAGCCTTGATATTGATTGACTGTAATACAATACTAGAGTCTAGATGCAGACATAGGTAGTGTATTTAAAAGGCACCGAACCGAGAAACTGAGCTTTAGATGTAAACAAAGACTTTATCGTTCGGTAATACCTTTTTCCCTCAAAATAGTAGCATTGATGTGTCTTGCTCAGGCAGATTTTCTTTTCAACTATTTGTAACATGTCTGTTATAGGAAACTAATTAATGAGTTTGGTGTGGGTTCTGTGAAATTGACTAATGGCCAGTGCTGGTAGCTTGTGAAAATATCTTGTTCTAATTGAGTGCTACTGTATATGAAAAAATAGAGAGAAAAAGTTATTCCCTTTCGAGTACGTATTGTATAAGAGAGGTAAAGAATTGTGTAGAAGAATGTGTTTGACCTTCGGTCTCCTTGTGAGGTTTCACACTCACAGTTCGTAATATTATCCGGCACATAGTAGTCAAGTTGAAAGTTCAAAAGACTAGGCAATAAAGGTTCAAATGGTAGTATTAGTAATACGTAGAATGGAAAGGGTGATCGTTGGCGTGATCGTCTGATATTAAGTTTTTTCTCTCGTTGTTGCATCGGACGCGCGCGTTTTTTGCTTGTTTTTTTGTGTGTGTAGGGATTTACAAAGCGTCTATGCCGACTCAGGCAGAATTAAGCGTCTTGGTTCCTAAAATGAAGCAAGTAATTTATGAGTCAGTCCCATGCTAGTAGTAGAGTCGCGTGTGTTAGAGTAATCTCATTCTTGAATAGTACTTCGGGACAGTTTTATGCGAGAGATGCGTGAAGGAGAAGAATTTCTTTCTTATTGTTGGCAGATGTGTTGGTGTTGGTTAGTGCCTTACCTGTTGTTTGGGAGAGGAGATAGTAACTAAGAGTGCCTTTAATAAGCAGCCTAATTAGTGACGAGCTGACACACGCTGTACAGATAGATAGTACTTGCTCCAGTTGGTTCAGACAGCATCGATCGAGCACTCACAACTGAATGACATGTACACTCTCTCTTGTCGTCACAAAAAACCACTCTCCCTTAATATTCAACCTTTTTTTATTATTACAAATTTGTTTTAAGAAAAAATTAATTTTTAGTTTGAAATTGAAAAAGAGCAACAGTTTTTACAAGTTGTCAGTCTTCCAGATATCAGTCTGATGAAAACCAACAACCAGGCACTAAACGTCGTGTGTGGCACGCGAAACTTTCGCGGGTCAGTTAGGTCAGTCTTCACCGCTTCATGCCAGCAACACACTGAACCACGAAGCTGACGTTAGATGAAAGCGGTGTCTACTATCGAGCACGGGCGGCGCTCAGCGGCCACGAGGATGCAGCGCCGCGATTCCCGGCGCTTGCGCCAAAAGACGCGTGCGCTATCACACATACATACACCTGACTTTCGCTTACTTCATAAATCAACTTGTTTGAAAAATTATAACAAATCTATAAATGCCATTTCTAGTCCACGTTTAGCGCGTGGTCACTTTCCATTCTATGGTTTTCTATTCGGTTTTTTGTTTATTTCATGAACGTAGTTACAATACAGTGGGAAAAAATGGACAGCTTAAAGCTAGTAATAAATTGTAGGAAAGAACACCCTGTCCCTATATGCACGTGCTGCAGCCGCTCATTTGCATAACAAACTTTACAATACATACATGCGTTTCACCCAACCCATTCACTCAACAACTAAAGAAGAGGGTCATTGCTCCTTGTCAAGCAGCTTTTTTCAAAATAAAAAAAGCTTCGGAAGGACGAAAACTGTTAGAGCTTACCCTTATGCATGCCGGTGTATTTGTCTTTTAAAACCGTAAACTCGTAAATTTTCCCAAATTCTTCAAACATCGGACGCAAATCCTCCTCTTCAAGATGCCGTGGTATTTGACCGACAAATAATTTAATAACGTCGCGATTGCCCGTTGGTGGTCCATTGGGGGTGTTAAGCAGTATAGTTGGCGATGTGGGAATAAGCATTGTGGTACAAAAAAATTTTCTTTCGCTGTATATAACACACACACACATACACACGCACGCACTTGTATTATCGATTTCTGAAGCAGACGTTGGATATGTGTACGCAACGTTGGAACTCTAGTCCATTTAATTTACTTTTCGAATGTATTGTTTTTGTTGTTTTATTGTTCGGAAAGTATCGAAATGTGCTAAATTATCCAGTTTTAAGACTATCCCTTATATAAACAAACTATCATACACATGCTCTCGCAATCCATCCAATAATTTAAAGATTCGTTTGCGCTAGAAAAAGTTTTATGAACACTTAGCGGTGGTTCAGTCTTTTTATTTAGAGATATTTGAGAACGCACGCACTGTACAAAAGTTTGTACAATAAAAAACCAAATTAAAGCAACGGGTACCGAATGATATCAAAAACAAAAAAATTTGTTTTTATTCGACAATAATAATAATAATAATAAGCATACAACAGATGTGTATCATAAGCTTGTTAAACAGAAATGCGTGTGTGATACGAATGAGATTTTTTTTTATATATTAATTAATTTAGATAAAAATTTGTATTGCACATACAAAAATTCTTAACCTAACGACCACAACAGTACTGCACTTCCACAACACTAAACCAACACTGTCATAGAACCATGGTCTTTGTGCAGTTGCAGCTAGGGTATATCCAATCCACCCTTACCCAATAAAGAGGTGTAGGGTAGGACCCCTCGTACAGCTGACTCATACGCGGGCAATTCCCTGCAGCGCGTTTAGATTATGATTCGCATTCTAGAAAAGTCCCATTCAATACACAGACAGACAAACTCAAGGCTAGACCTTATCTAATCTACCAAAATATACAAATAGAGACATTTGTTTCAAACAATACCTAACCCATTACCTATACAGCAACAAAACAGCTATTATTAACATCGATATATGATAGAATATTTCTAACGTATGTGAATATGTGATAAGAAAGCTATAAATTTACACTCAATAAAATCTGCTTTATCACTACGCGCACATACAATATATATATATATATAGAGAGAGAGTATAGAAAAGAAGTTTTCCAGTGAAGTTTTATAATCGTTCGCTGAACAAACATTTCGATATATTCAATGTTATCAAAAAGTTGGGAAAAAGTGCGCGCATATATACTATCAATTTTACATTTAAAGTATCCATCAGAAGTAGTTTGCTTTTATGTAAAACCTCTATCTTGGCACATCTACACTACTCACAAAAAAATTGATCTAAAAATATTTTCTTATAGGGCATGCATGTAATAATATCAAAGCAATGAAAACATTTCATCATTTCTATAAAATTCATCATTTTTCAGGCGAATAAAAAACGTTTTGTTTTTTTTTTTTTGATATTTTTCAAGTGACTAATTGGCAGTAATAGAACACAATTGGGCATTGCTATTAAATACGCATTGCGTTTTATTTATGCTTTGTGTGGTTTATATGATGTCCAATTTACACAACATTTTTGCAAATAATCATCGATAAGCAAAATGGCAATGTTGAAAACCTCAATGATGCCACCAGACTTTAATTAAATTTTATTTTAAATATTACATGCAGTAATAAAGGGTTGTAGGAAACGAGCTGCTGATCGTGAATATGTGTGTCTATGTGTCTGTGTGGGTGTATATGAAAAAGATACGCAACACGCTAATGTAGTTAGTAATTAAATTTATGCATTAATATTCAGAGCAATCAATAATACAGTAATTAAAATGTTGAATGGTTTAAAGAGAGGTTAGAAGGTGGATTTGGATACTAAGATGAAATTAGGATATGGCGGTGGAGGGGCTGTTGCTAATGAAGGGTTTCTTCAAATTATAGTTTTGCTAGGAGTTTGAAGAAGATGTGGAGAAGAGAAAGTTAAGAGCACTAACAACTCTTACAAGGATTTTGCGGTTGTACCTAATTCAATCCACTTCATTGCGCATAAACGATGAAATTTATGCTTTTTCATTAATTAAAACCCAATTAGGTAATCTTGAAGCGCACAAATTTCATCTTATTTTACATTTAAATCGACTTGGGTGAAATATAAGCCTTTTGTTCATAAAAAAATACGCTACAGATTAATAATCTCTTTAAGGGAACACGTGGATGGCACGCATTTATTGTGACGTCATTGTAACGCAGTTCACCGACCGATGCTGCACCCCTTCCCAAAGATCAAATCCCCTTTCTCAATAAGGGTTGTATGTATGCATATATCATAGGTAGACATATGTGAAGATAGAATAGCGCCTTCTACATATTAATATTCAATTGAATTTGGCGCAATTCCCAAAACAAATCGTCATCATTAAAAATTAAATTATTTTGTTTAAGCAAATTAAACTTGTTGAAATGTCCTTTATTCATTCTACATTTTATTCTGTTATATAAAAAATGTTTTTTGTGTCTATGGTTAGATACTTGGCTGACCATCGTCCCTTCACGAGTCCTATTGTATTCCCGGAATAACCTCGTTGAAGTTAAAAGCCCGCAACAAAGTACAAAAAAAGAGAATTGTAAAAACAAAGTAACTCTAGTATAGTTCTATATATACGTATACAATAAAGGAAAAACACATTTTCTAATACTAACATTATTATAAAAAAAGCTTTGATTCAAACATTTCCTAAATGTACAGGGTGGGCCAACTTGGACTGACTTAAAATGCATATAACTTTAGTAATGTTATTAATTTTACTCGATTTTTTTTTAATGTAAGTGTAATTTAAGTTTTTTTATCTAATTGTAAAAAATAATATCCCTGTTGTTTGCTCTATCTAAATAAAAATTATACTTTCACTTACAAAACAAAAACGAATTAAAAATTTAAAAAAATAGGAAAGTTATATGCATTTTTAATTAGTCAGTCAAAGTTGACCCATCATGTATATATTATAATCAAAACTAATAGTTAGAAGTTACTTCACAATTACTTTTTTTTTTTTTAGTTTTATAACTTCAGCTCTTTCATTGAAAATGGAATTACTGACCACATAAACAATATATAATCATAAGTTTCTCTGAATAGCATATTTAATAATTCATGATAACTCATATATAATATAATAAAATTTATAATTTATAAAGTTTCGGTATATAAAACATTTGAATATAACGTAATTTAAAAGGACAAATGCAATTTGAAATAGTCTCATTCACACCACCTAAATAATGTTGCATCCCGCATTTTTATTTGCTTTATTTATTTACTTGTAAAATAGTGCGAGAGCATAGTAATTTTTTGTTGTTATTTTTAATTAGTAATAATTAAGTTTTGTAGCACACCTCGTTATTTGCATTAGAAAACTCAATTTTGCAAAATGTTGCAGCATATGCACATTACATGACAATGTGGATGTTGGTCACGCTTAATATAACGAGCGTGTAATTTTCCAAAAATTATATCATTTGGAACATGATTTATAATAAAATATTGTACGTACAACCGCAAATTCAATATTATATTAAATATTTTGTTGATGAATGAAACAGTAATTGATTAGAATGGAAAATTTGATGATTTTAACTTAACTGTATATTAATTGTTAATCAAGCAACAATAAACATAACTGAATCCGTAAATCAATATTTGTAATAAAAATTAATAGTCATCTTGCATGTTAATTTAAAAATGGCATTACAAATCAATTTTGAATGCATATAAAATGCAATGCAATTTATATTAATTTTTTTATAGCACCGAAAGATTATAATCCATTATCCTTTTTCTTGCAATAATAAAACATTCCTGTTAATAATTTTTCCTATTTAAATATTCAAATTTTTTCATTCGCCTTTCATATTTATGCTTCGTTTGCTGATTAAAATTGCAATAAAACTTTTCTTCGAATGCATTTCATTTCGTTTCTTACAAAAATTAATTTAATCTTTTTTAATATTGTTTCTAGATTAAACTACAATTATCTTTAAATACATGTAATAAGAACTTTTTTCTGAAAATCTCATTTCCGACTATCTAAAGTTCTATCAACATTCTTTTAAAAAAGAAATGATTTTTTTAATCTAAATCGCAAAACATTATTATCAAAATTTACATGAAAATATCTTTATTTATTAGACATTATATGCTAAATATGTAGAAAATTTTACACCATTTTTATGTTTCGAAATTAATTAATGTTAACGCGCAAAATTAAAATTTTAATAAACAGCAAATAAAACAACATGTTGTTAATGAAACATTTATTTGCACATTTTTGAGCAAGGATTTTTGGTCGTTACAAAACCATAAAATGGTTTGTTGTGCAAAAAGAAAAACAAAATGCTAAGTACGTAAATCTATGTCGTTTACTCTATATACGAACTTTTTTTTTTCGTTTTTCAATTACAATGCGGTTTTTTAGGGAGAAAGTCGCAATGCCGCTTGTATTTACTATCTTTATACCCTTTGGATTTTTTAGAAAGTTAATATAATATTTGCAGCTGACGACATCGCCACTGGTCGCTTTTTCCTCTCATTCTTTTCCACTGACAGTAACGCTATTGATTTGTACAGGCAATTTTTGCTTGTGGTGGTTATGCAATAATATCGACATTAAATATCCAAAATTTATGGAAACCAGTTGGTATGAGGTATAGAACATGTATTCTCGAATTTAGTTTCCTTCAACAAACATTATCTTCTAATGTTATCAGCAAGACAATATTACGTCGAGCTGTGCGTACATTAACGACAGCTGTCGTCCTTCAAGAGGGTTACACAACAACTCACCGAGAAAGAATTTTTTGAATTGCAAACAAGGAAACAAATTGGAGTAAAAAATGCGAAAATATAACAGAGGAAAAGGGAAAAGAAGTAAAAGATAAGAAAACAAAAATGTTACAATGCGCATTGATTCGCAGGTGGAATTCATGCAGTGGTAATTGTCCGTAGTATTTATGATGTGAATATTTCTTAGATAGTGGAACACTGTAAAGACTTAGACAATAATATCATCTTGGCAATGCTGACAGCTGCATTAAGGAGACAGCCACTTATTATGATATATCCAAAACTTAATGCGCGACATTTGTTTCTCTAAGCTCATGTACCATCACCATCATCACCAACAACAACATCGCATATAAGAAATATGAAATTGATCAATCGAGTTTATTTGCGATAACTTTTATTTTTAGTTTACTTTATTTTTTCTCTCTCTGTATAGGACCCTTTTCTTTCTTACATCATTAACTTTTTATTGCAGCTGCGTTCTTGATTACTTTACGTCGCCAATCAAATGTCTGATAAATGATTTATTTGCAGCGCACTCGCGTCGTATTTTCGTTCATTTTCTCTTGATTTTATTTGATTCAACTGTAATCAATTATAAGTATGTATCAAGCATTTTTAAAATGAGATTGCTTTCTGTTCGTTGTTATTGCCGCTTTTTCTGCACTTATTATTACATACGTGTATATAGAGCGTGAAAGATGACGAATAGTTTTAGAAAGCGCGCGCCCAACTCAAAATTTTCCATAATTTTCTAATTTCTCGTGTATAAAACGAATTTATTATAGATGTAAAGTGTTTGGCACAACGGACATAAAAGTTAAGATAACCCTATCTGAGTAAAATGCAAAACCATAAAACGTCCAATAAAGTGATATGTTTGGAATTATTTCTAGTTCTATACTGAATGTGAAAAGCAATCATATATAATCAAAACGACATTTTACTATTGATATATGCACCAATAAAATTATTTATTTTGATTTATCACACAAATGCATTAACACATTTAAGATTCTAATTGAAAGTGCTATTTATGTAAGTCTATATTTATTAGTTTCAGTTGAAAACTATTTACTATAATTAATGGACTAGCTGCAACTTTATTATTGACATACAAAAATTAACTTTAAAGTAATGTTTCACTTCTCAATATATTTATTTTGGTGTTAATTAATGATGAATTCAAGATATGTACCTATGTACATGTAGTATATTTACATTTAATATAAAAATAATGAGACGTGTTTTTGGATAAATAAAATGATGTTTTAATATTAATAAGTGTAATAAAATTGGTGTAATGAGAATTTTTAAATCCTTAAATACAAGGAAGAAGAACAATTTCAGTTTCATTTTAGTAAAGTATGTACAGCAGAGCGCGAATTATCTGTGTGTTGTGTTGGAATCTAGGCCGGAATCCTCGACAATGGCACTGTTAGAAGGAATTTTCATCATCTTTGTCATAATGTGATATTGCGGTCCGTAACGCAACTACACCATCAACATTGTATAATATTTCCCTCCGCTTTTCTGCGCTTCTTTCCCCCCAGTTTTTTTTTCAAGAGATAAAAAACTCCATTTTGGTATTTAATTATTTATGAAGAACATAATATTATGTTGTTGTTGTTGTTGTATTATTCTAATTTTAAATTAAGTTATTTATAAACAAACATTTTAAGTTTTAATGAAAAATAAAAAATCCCATCATCAAAGTTCTAGATTGACTAAAAGCAGTACGCTCAGTGAATTTTGATATTTTTCATGCGACATAATATAGAAGCACATCACTGCATTCGAAATATCTCTCTGATACATATAAACTAAAATAGACAAATAAAAAAAAAATCATTAAACGACGAACGTATTTAGGTTAAGAGTTTAGTTTGATGTTTGGCGCAATGTTAGATTACCCCTTTCCATATAGGTTTGTGTTTGGCAGAATGACCCTTATCGTTTGGCTGCCGTAGAAAAACACATCAAGTGGATAAAAAGCAATCCGCAAGTTTGGCCAAAACCAATGGCATACAATCGTTACCATCACTTTAGAACTTCCACTCGTAAAATTCCATTGCCATAAAATACATAGCAAGCGCATTTTCACTTCATAAATACTTATTGGTAATGAAAGAGTTTGAACGAAAGAATACCAATCTGGTTGCCGCATTATTGGCCACTTAAAATTTAAGCGTTAAAAAATATTTTACGCAAATGCTTTTTAATTTAAACTTTTATCATTAAAGCTCAAATGCTTGGATATAGAAAGTTATTCAAGAGAAGAAAAGTGTAAAGAAAAGCGATTTCCATAGTAGGAAACGTGTTAAAAGTCGATTTAATGTTTAGGACTAGTAAAATCCTAAATAATCAATAAAACTTTTTCTTCTCTGTAACGTCTATTGGCATCAAATACTTTAAAGATTTACGCAAATCCAAAAGATAAACTCGAATGTGAAAAAGATAGATTTGAAAGTTCTTTTCTTTTTCTTTACTCTACTAGTCCGTGTAAAGGATAAAACTTCCAGAACTAGAACTAGTCTAACTGTTAGATAATAGCATATACAAGAATCATCTTATATAAAAGAAAGGGAAAAAAAGCGTCCACATTCGCAAACAATATAATTGTTCTATTTCTATGCAGCTCGAATTTATGTAACATGATAAGGTGTAACAACATTAGAAGAAACTTTTGCCAAACTTTTTCATATGAATTTTACCGGAATTCCTGCAACGTGTACGAGGAAATGCAACATAACCGAAAAGTCCGTATTACATGTAACCTGCAGTAAATTACATATATGCTAAGAACAAACGAAGCATTCCATTTAAAATAATATTTTACCTTTTGCTAGGTGGATGTGGGTGTTAATTGAATTTAATTAAATCCCCAGAATGGAATGATAATATATACCGGAATAGATTTAAAAATGGACCTTAACAAAAAAAGCAAATGAAAGATTTTTGCGGTTGTGTTGATTTAAAATTGTAAAAAACGCAACGAAATGAAAGTATACATTGAGATCCTAATAAAAGCATTTTAATGGATTTGTCCTACTTTAATCCTAATACCTTCAACAACAGAAAAAAAACTACATAAAAAATCTTTAAATAAAAATTAAATTTATGTGAAAATAAATAAACTCTACTGGCGATTAAATGAATTATTATTAAACGTTGCATTATAAAAGCATTTAAACTCTTATCATATTGTATTGGAACAACAATAATATCTAGATGGAGAACCATTAATGTTATTGAAATTGCAATTGTTAGCTGAAAACATATTAACATGTAAAATGTATACAAAGAAAAAAGAGAAAAAACATTTTTTTATTAATGCATTTTGTACGTGCATATAATATTAATCCATTACTCTTAATGGCTTTAAGTAAAGCACATTATAAAAAAAACTAAATAAATAAGTGAAAAGCTATGCTTTAATCTTTTTACAAATATCCACCTACATTTTTATGTCGCACATAAAGTAATATTAAATGGAAAGTTTCCTTTTTGTTTACATGTACTCAGTCAATTTAAATGTCCATTTTCATTGTTTATTTATAGCTTATATTAATATATAGATATATTGTTCAAGATTTAAATTATTAATAATTAATTGGTGTTTTCCTGTTTACCTTTTAACACATTTCATAATTAATTTCTTTTTGTATCGTAAAAACAAATGATAACTTGATTAATAATGTAAAATAAATAAATCCTATTAAATATTTAATAAAATACATAAATTCATTCAATAATATTATATAAACATACTAAGATATGAATTAATAAAAGAATATTTGTTGAACGCTATTAAATTTTTATATAAGTTAAACATAAAATTATTAAGAAAATTTCAATTTTTCATAGAAAATTGATGAAAAACCATATTAAAGTCTATATATTATACAATAAAATATAAATTTAATATCAGTTATAATGAAATCTTTATGGTTTTAAATTGTAGAATAAAATTTAATTACAAAAGTGAATTTTACTTGAAATATAACGAACGTAAATGGTATAAAAGCTGAGTACGTTTAATTTAGTGGAGATGTCAATTAGAATTTCAGCTGAGAGAACATTTACCATTCTCTCTGTGTGTGTATATATACGATAAACTTACTTTATATGACGCAATAAACTTTAATGTTAGTTTTGCCCTTAAATGGGCATAATTAAAAATGTAACCTTTACCTAACTCATCCACGCATACACACACTCCACCCACACATACGTACTTGTACAAATATATCCTTAACACCCTTTTATGATGAAGATATTATCGCAGCCCACAAAATCCCTTTTGCAAAATAATAACTTTATCCCAACAGTTGAGCTAAAATATGACCGGAAAGATCTGCTTTTTATATTTCACTATTACAAACAGACTTTCCATTTTTTCACTTTTTTTAGTTGGATATTTCTCGTTTTAGACAGACAAAAAAATCCAAATCCGGACATATTTCAAAAACAAAGTGTGCAGAAAAATCAATTAATTAAACTAATCCTTAAAACAAGCGAGCAAATCGAATGCAATCGACCTAAATCCATAAAAGTCTGTCAGCTTAATCATTATAACCAATTACAGGATTACCATTTTAGAAAATTTTGTAACATTGTAGCAGCTTTTAAATAAAAGAGAAGCAAATTAATGATAATGGTAATGATAAATAATTAATTTGATATACATGTTGTTATAGCGGTTTGGTGCTTATTCTAAGCTGTTATTTCGATAAGTGATTGATCTTTCTTGATGTGCCATGAATATTTTATTAAGTTCACTTTTGAAAGCTCAATATCTTGTAAAGCAATATGTCAATTTGTCAATGTGTCACTTTTTATTGCAATTCAACTCAAAATGATGCTTATTTAAGAACAGCGCATTATTGTTTTCTATTTATTTGAAAACAGAAAACGAACAAAAGCATTTTGTTATTCCTTAAACCCATCAATAAAAATAAGCACACGCATAAATTCTAATAAATCTCTTATTTTCTACATCATATATCAAAGAAATGATAAGACAAACTCACCGTTGTTGTTCTTCCACCTTCTATTACAAGCACCTCACAACTGGATAATCTGAAACAGAAATTGCGTTACTGATTAGTAGGTAAAGCAGTGGACTGGCAATCAGAGTGCACAGGTGAAGCACGTATGCTTTGAATTGCAATAATAAAATCTGAAACTTTTACTCATTTATACGAATGGGCAAAAATCTAACGGGAGTGGACAAATTTTAATTTAATTTAATAAAAATCAAATTCAGATAAAATTTAATATTTTATGAAAATGCTTAATATGAATCAATAATTGGTACCTATATAAGATGATAACTGACAAAGCTATACAAAATTGAATTTATTCGTTCTAAATCATAAACTTTTACAATTTAGACACAAATAAGCTTTGGCATAGGCTTTAGAAACAAAATATTGAAAAATAGTATAAATTATACATACATTCAATGTCAATTATAAAATGTCAATTGCAGATCTATTATTAAATTGGAAAAAAATCATTAATTGCAAATTACATTTATAAATAGATAATAACAGAAAACAAAACCGTAAAATAAATATTAAATGAAAACACGAGTAGGAAAAAAAGCAAACGTCAAATGCATTCACGTAATTAAATTTATAAACTCAATGCAATATTTTGTGATTGCATTCATTCATAATAATTATAAAATTGATTAAATTATTTTATCAACATATTTATTACCGAGAGACTTTGCTTATCATTAGACAAAATGCAGTAATAACTCGTTAGTTTGTCAAATAAATGGTGGAAAGTTTGTAATGTGGCTTTTAGAGAATTGTTCATACTATCAGACAATGTATATCTGTATATAGAGAGTTATGTTTAATTAAATGCAAATAGTCTAAAGTAAATTACACCTTGATCTCTGCGTTGTTGTAATTTTACTGATGGATGGATGAAGACTACACATAGTACATGTCGACAACGGAATATAAACATTTGCAAACAATAGTTTAATGTTGTTGCATTTTGATAATGAAAGTAGCCAACTTGTAATGCATATCATGTTAACTTTGTGTGTGTGTGTGTGTGTGTGTGTGTGTGTGTGTGTGTGTGTGCGCCCAATTGGTAACTAGAATACATTATATGTGGCGGTTGCAATGTGCATCTGGATTACAAGTTTTAGTGTCAGATACACTCACAATGTAACAATATGTCATTATTAATAAATATTTATATACAATGGTAATATTCAGATATTTATGTATAAGACATAAATTATTTTTGAATGATATATAAAGTCCCATAGGGTATAAGTAGGAAACTAGTAAAAATGTGTTCAAAATTCCTTGAATTTTGTAGCTACTAGTAAAATAAATTAAAATTTCAATGTCAAATGCAGTTGCAAATATATATCTTTCTAGTAAACATTTTGCACGAGTGACAATTTTCAAGTAGTAGAGGGAATGTAGCCAAAAGTCGCATCTCACGCGTATATAATTCATCATCCATCCAATTCACAATCAGATATATTTCACGACAGTTACTTTTCTAATGCATATAAAGCAAGTTGTAAGTTGCATTCTTGCAGGATGTGCACCTTCTAACATATATAACAATATAAAAGAGAAGACAACTTGAGTGAAACATTTGTAAAATGCTCGCCGGATCTTAAATGGAATTTATCTGCTGCGCTTTTTATTTTATTTTTCATAATAACTTTTATGTCATCCCTCTGTTTGCCATTGTCTGTATGTGAATACTTTTACTCCTTCCTTTACTTCGTCTTTACTTATCGTTTCTTTTTTCGCTTACTTTTGTCTCTTATTGTTACCCGTACATACAACAGCTGCGAAAACATATTTTTATAACCTTATATTATTTAAGATTTGTTCACATATACGTAAAAGAAATATCGCAGGAAATCCAAGGCAATAAAAAACGAATTAATCATGTATTATTTAGTGGAGTATCGAATTTCAATTAATTGCTTTATCATGGTAATAAAATACTTGTTAATAATATGTAATTGTAGTGTAGTATCTATGATAATAAGTTTGCATGATAAGTGTGGGCAGTTTGTATTTGAAATTAGGATATCAAGTTGCACGTCTTACAATTCATGGTCTACTTAAGCAAATTGAACAGGATTCAACGTTCATGTTTCATTTTCAAGCCTAAAAATACCTACAAACATTATTAATGACTGATAATATTAAATGAAAAGAAAAATTATTTTGTATCAGGTGCGTTATTTTAACCAAAATTGTCTTATTCGGATGATTGTTCCAATTTATTTGTTCGTTGAATATTTATTATCAAACATTTATTATAACACATAAAACAATGTTGCTTTTAGTTTCCTGATAGATTATTATTGTCAACAAATCAACAACTTACATATGGAATATGTATGTTTGCGTTGATTATGAGAGTATGTGAGTGTGATGGCGATGGCGTGTTAGAAAATAAACTCCACTCGTAAATATTACAAATAATCCTACTTCCTGCTTACATAAAATGAAAGTGCAACTACACAAAAACGTTAATTGTTTATTATCAGGTAACAAGAAATGATGTTTTATATTCAATTTTATTTTTATAGGAGTTTCAACGTAATATAATTATGAATTGCCTCCTATATATATTACACATGCAACCATATAATCATTTTTCATGTTAGCATTAAATAATTTTCTAATTTAATCAACCCTATAAACTATTCTACGAATGAAATAGATGAAAAACAATACAATGGATAAATGCGCATTTGAAATGCTTTTTTAATGTCAAAATAAAATTTATTGTAAATTAACACTTGTGCATGTTGGATGTGTGGTACAATTTAATGAATGCATTGATTACAAGTGAAATTCTTCCAAATTGTAATTGTACACGTTACATATTGTGTATTTCGCTGAATATCTACAGGATGTTTCACAAAACAATTTTTTCTTATATAACTAATATTAATAAAATAAAAATGAAGTTTATAATTAGCAATAGATTGCGCTACTTAACGAATAATGACAGTTTAAGGGTGTATAAAAATTAGCAATGAGCAGTGAATTAAAATATTTTGCTTATTTGCAAAATGTACAAATTCTATTTGTTAAGAGACTTGGATGAGGACCTATGCAAAATGATGATGACTTCACCAATTGCATGAAAAAACAAAAAGCAAATCATTATAAATTTCTATTTACACTCAATTTCGTGAATCATCCCGTATAGATACATGCATTTTGTGAAATTTAAACAATAATATTGATTTGCAAATGGATATTTATTGCATGCAATTTGAACCGTTTTTATAGAAAAAAATTTTACTGTCTATCTGTGTCATTTCCAGTTCAAAATTGGATAGCAAATCTAGAATTTATACATTATGCTATTAAAAGACATAAAGTATTTTATTGAAACATTATTTCACGTATTTATATCTTTAAATTTAATTATAAATACATGAAAAATAGAATTAATGGTAAATAATTTGCATAATTCACAAAATTTGCATATAAAATGAGGTATTATTATATATATTATAATAATAATTGATAATTGAATAATTTTATATTTGATTTATTTATTATTTAAGTTTAATTATAATTTATGTTTGTTTATATAAATAACATTATTTTTAAGTATTTATTTTCTATACTAAAATAATAACCATTGTTTATTATTACTATCTATATTCAATTTCATTAAATAAATAGACAATTCTTTTATTTTGCAATTAAATATCAAATGAATAAATAAATGAAATTTATAAAATAAATAATCCATAAAGTTTTATTATTAATTATAATTATAAATATTTTTATGGGTATTAAAAGGATAAAACGTTTTATTGGTCCCATATATTATTAAATTATAAATAAAGTTTGTAATTTAGCTTAACTGTAATTTATAATATAAAATTCACCCAAACATTACTGTCATAAAACTTTTTATAATATTTTAATTAGAATATGTTTGAATTAAT
Source organism: Deinopsis erosa (assembly GCA_027574845.2). Taxonomy (NCBI): domain Eukaryota; kingdom Metazoa; phylum Arthropoda; class Insecta; order Coleoptera; family Staphylinidae; genus Deinopsis; species Deinopsis erosa. The sequence goes on from JAODFZ020027289.1 coordinate 53,474, forward strand.
AAAAAATTTAATTCGCATTTTACTTAACTATTAATGTATTAACCATTCAAGTAAGTAATTAACAATCAAATTTAACTACTTATAAATACAATCAATCAAATTAATTATTCAGAACAATTTCTAATGCATATTTAATGAACGCACCGAAAAAATGCTAAACAAATATATTGAATCAATAATCTCATTAGATTAAAAATAATTAAATATTTTTAATTAATATTGCATATATAAAATTAATTTATATTATTGTAATAGATATAATAGCATTGCAGTAAAAAAGTTGTCATGAATAGTAATTTTTGTAATTGCTTTCTCATGTCATTTATTTTATCCATAATTCATATAATAGCGCAATTAATTAGTTTTAAAGAACGCAATGAATATAATGAAAATTTAAATACATTTTGAATATATGTGCGTTTTAAAATCTGTATAATTACCGCATGCATTTTTAATAACTTGTTTGAATAGAAAAATATAGTTGAGAATGCATTAGGAGGGTGGGAGAATGGAAAAAATCTGAATGTAGTAAAACATTTGAAAGTCTAATTTTTAAGGCTGCCCTTTTATTTCCTGTACGGAATATTTAAATACAGATAAGCCAAGATTGATATTTTTATGTTTGCCAATGAACACCCGTACACACCCACTCACTATGTTTGAGGAAAAAAAGAATAGGAGGAAAACGAAGGAAAGCAACAAACACAAAAAATATATATCTAAACCAGAAGGAAACTTAAAAACGTTTTTATCATCATAAGCACTTTATGAGATTGTGTCGTTTTGTTTTCAAGATTTATTTCGATGTTTTGTTGCTGTTGCGTTTTTTTATCAGCGATTTTTTCCACATATTTTTTGTACGTATTATGATCATATGTCAGTAGTAATAATTAGAATATGCATAATTTGCATGTGAATATTTTATTAGTTTCTGTTTTGTTAAGAGGCACTTAAATATAGTGGTGGTGGCGGTGGTGGGTTTATGTGTTGCAATAAAATGGGGAAATGTTGTGAAATCTTAATGAATCTTTGTTCTCTGACTGACCTCTAAATACCACATAAATACATTCAAATTATTCGCATACATATGTGAAATGCAAAACAAAAGAATGGAAAAACACCTATTTTTTTTCTTTACTTGACAAAATAGTAAAGATGCTTTTCGATGATTAAAAAACTTCTACAGTTTACACGAGAAGTGAATGTAACAAAGTGTAGTAGAAGTTTTGTTTGACCTATGACAAATTTATTACACACTACCTCTACGAAAAAAACTTTTAACATTTCCCGGCTTTTTCTTTTGTTCCTCTTTCTATATATTTGATTGTGTGTGTATTTCTGTATGTGTGTGTGTGTGCATATATGGAAATTGGACGGTGCGCTCTTTATATTATCACTTTTTAAAGCTATACTATTCCATATCATCGTTCGCCAAAACCAAAAACGACTAACCTAATATGAAATTATTAATTTAATATCGCTAATATCCCACTAGAGAGTGTACAGAACTGGAAATTCAACGCGTTTTGGCTCCACTTCATTTTAATATTGTTCCTATGTAAATATATCCAAGAATAGGGCCATTTCAGTGCATCTAGAGATCAGCAACGGTCGTTATCTTATAGCACAGATGCTTTGATCATAAACTATATGCAGTTTACACCAATACAACGAAAACATAACGCAAAGTTATTCCACATACAAAGGAAAATCATGTGTATGGGGAGGAGGAAAAAATTCTATAGCATTCAGCATTAAATCAAGCGCATTTTTTTAACTTTAGGATGGAAAAAAAAGGTTTCATTTGTATATAAATAAATAATGTTGGTTTTTTAGCAAGGGGTATGTGTGTTTGTTGTGTGTGGGTCGTCACATGTGGGTTATTCGCAGTGTGTACGAGTAGCGGAATAAATTTAGAGTACCAGTGAGGAACATTTATAATCCAAGTTGGTAGAATAAAAAGGAATATTTTCTTATTTATATTTCGAAATGGAAAATATGCAATAATAATATTTTGGTAAAAGTCAGAACCGTACTAACCATAAAAACATCCAAAATACATAAAAAGAGGACAAGTTTTTAATGCTACTTAAATAAATAATTTAGTTTTATGTCTCGAATGTTTTGTTTTAGAAGAAAAAAGATAAATCTGTAAGATATCTAGAAATCTGAAACGTTACGATGTTAATATGAGTATCTTGGGCATCTTTAAGACAGAGCCTTTCACGTCCTGTACCTTTACTAAGCTTCTTACATGTGTGTTTGATAGCAGAAGGGAAAATACGTTATCTTTGAAAACTAGCTAGAACTGCTCCCTGGTCAGTTATAATACCACCCTTCTTGTAACAATAGCTTTTAGTTTTATTTTTTCTGAATATACTTTTATAGTCCATCTAGTTCACAAGCATTTTCCTTCTTTTCAAATCAATTTGTATTGCAAAAATATCAATCTTATGTTCATTTTTCTTCTAATAAATATTGCTTTGTTAAGGTGCAGAGAATAATCACAGAAGAAAAGCCTTTAGCTGATTGGATTACGTGAAATTAATCTTACTCTCGTTTCATTTCTGACGTAGAATTAATGATTGGATAAAGTATTATGCTACTTCCGTTTCCATTTTATATTTCGCTTTTTTTGTATTATTATTATTTTTCCATCAGAATCATCATCATTTCGACCTATTTTTTTTTATTCGCGTTAAGTATTCGAATGAAATTGATGAATCTAATTAATAACCGGATCTTTGCATTCATTTAAAATTTCCATCAATTTGCAAAAAGGCTGTGAAATCATTCATCGAGTCTATATAACAATTCGCATCGGCATATCCGAAACGACTTTAATTAAACACGAAATACCACTCGCTCCTAATTGACAGCACCCACTCCAAACCCTTATTATTATTATATAAAATTTTGCTTGTGTTTTTGGCGTTTGCTAAATATTGGAAAATTTCGTTACAGCTACAGTACTTTAGGAAATATTCATTTGCCATTGGCATAAATGCGACAAAAGCTTACGATCTATTTTCGAAACAAATTAATGTGCTTTTTGTGTGTTGTCATTTCATATCAGATTAGCATTTATTTCCATATGCGTAAAGTTAATTGAAACATGGTTACGTGCGTGCAATATATACATTTTTGTTTTTTTAATTAAGAGTTGAGTCTGTATAAACATTTTGTTTTTCCCTTCCTCTACATAATTGAATTTAAAATTCAATTTTTTATCTTGAATAAACAATAGCGATTTGTGATGGTGGTGGTGGAGGATGAAATTTATGATATCAAGGTCTTGCTCAACACAATTTCAATTTAATAGTCTTTGAACTAACTTTTTCGTAAAGTTCTTCACAAATAAAATTATTTTAATACGAATATTTGTAGATATTAATTAAGTGTTAGGTGTAAGTACACCTTTAGGAGCATTTATTACAAAGTTTCAATAATCTATTATTTATAAATGTGTTATAAGCCCAAAGGCTTAATTCGACCCTTGAAAGTTTAGTTAGAGACTATATATTAATAGAATTATTTAACAAAATAGTTGTTAAAATTCTTTTTCAGATATTTATGATGCAAAATAAAATTTGCAAATCTATTACACGAAAGTATGCAATGAATTGCAAATATTTTGATAACAACTTTATATACATACATAGACTCACATTACAATATTTTATTTAAAGAAGTGGAAGAATAGAAAATAAACTCTCTGTGTAGCTTTTATAACTAGTTCCGTTATGAGCCCACGCGTGAATGTAACATCCGGTGCTGGAGGGTTAGCTGAAATATATTAGTCCTTACATTTACATTAATTATACAGAATAACTTTGCTAAAAGACTCAAGTGAAAAAAGAGAAAGAATTTTGCTATGCTACAATGAATATTACACCAATATATCATATTCTCTGTTTTAACATAATCAACGCCAAATTTAGTACAAAATTGCTGAATTATATACCAAATTTATCCAATTATTGTTTTTGTCACCAAATAATATTATTATTTGAATGCATTTGTTATCTAGCTGGCATTGTAACAATCTTGAATGTGTAAATTTTATAGACTGATAAGAAAATGTATTCGATGTTATTATAGCTTTGCATTGAAACAATCAGAACCGATAGGAATACACTTTCGGAGTATGTATGTGATAAATTTTTTCTTCCTGTATGGGTTATAGTAATCGTACGTCTTTGTCACAAATTCGTTTTTTCTAAAACGTAAGCGCAATAGAACCGAAATAAAAATCATGTTTTGGAACAAGCACGAACAAATTTATATTCTGTATGCATTGAGATTGGTTCAATTTTTCATATATCGAAACAATTTTGGAATGGATAAAATAAGATAGATGTTAGACAAATGCTGACGTCATACTATTGTCGACATAGACACCGAAATAATAATTCATAAAAATGAAATTCTATCAAGTCACTACTCCTATAAAAACCTGCTTATTAAACAATATTAGCTAATGAATAAACATTACAAAGCAGAAATAATATTTGTTGCGCCGTTGTTTTAAAAATTGCCATCCATATGTATCTCGAATATGCTGCTGTTGTTTTTTTATCAATACATTCATCGAATGTGTTGTTTATCTACACGAATTGCATTTTTTATATCAGCACGATTTCGAATGATTGCAAAATTGAATAAAAAATTTAATTTGTTGCACGTTTATAAAAATTGACAAGACCTTTTAGCAGAAAACGGCTTTCTTTTTCATTTTACGCTTAAAAATAAATGGCTTGTCGTCTTATTAGATTATGGCAGTGTAAAAATCTAAGTGAGTTATATTTTTGAATTGTAAAGGTGGCTATAGATTTAGTTCCCCAGCCAATACACGATTACCCACTTTCCATATTTTCTAAAAAATAATGCAACTTAAAACATTTATTCTGAAGCAACGATGCATGTGCCTTCTATATCATGTTCTCTTTCTTTCTAGTTGTTCGGGAGTCCGGGGTTATCCATATTGTTCGAACCAGATTGTGCTTTATTGTTCATTTGTGCACGACTGTATTAGATATGAGGCCTCCCGAGGCTACACATTGTTATGATTTATTATCAAAACTCCTACATATGCATCCACACACATACACACATCTTCACCCAAAACATTAAACAACAACACCACTGTCATATCTCCTCACCTACCCCCAAACCCTCTCCAACTGACTCGTTGATATTTTCATTATACCTTTTTTTCTCACAGCACGCACAACTGCTCATTTATGAAAATTTAATTGAGAAAAATGTCTAAATCTCATGCATATATCAAAACGTATAAAAAAGTTTATTTTTAATATCATTTTAACAACAACATTATATCCATTATTTTTTTATACACAATTTGTAATTTATATTAAATGAATATTAATGATACATACTATTAAATGATTAATATATATTACATTTCAACATCACGCAACTTATATTCACTCTTTATTTGAATATATTTTTATTGAGTTAGTGTCAAATGAAATTATATGGATTATGTATTGATGATTGTTAGTTTGCATATAAAACTCCTTGTAGCATAAAGAAACGCAAATACATTTTATTACTGAATGTAGAAACTGCAAGAAATAGACGAAGAAGCAAAAGAAAAAAACAACAAAAGCTCGTTAAAGATAGTATTTTAGAAAATGCACGTGCGCACATTTAAGCAAATTGCATAATATATTTCAGCGCGTTGTAAAGTTTACAACTTTTGAGTTTATGTAAATAAGAATACCGCAGAGCGGAGACTCTTTAAAAGATTGAAAAATTTATGAATTGCTCACATATAATATATTATTTAAAATGTTATACTTTCTATAACGATATTGAATAGTTGGAATGTAATGTAGTTTTCAACTTTAGCGTTTTTAAGTTGCTTAAGATATTCCGGAGGCGGCGTCCTTTTAATTTATGGTATGTGTAGTGTAATGGAGACAGCAGTTTCGTAAGAACGTGTGGACAGTCGCCAGAAGAGCTTTTCGTTGGTAATTACAATAAATGTGCAACGACGTGAAAGAAAGAGCTACGTTTTTTTTTGAAATGGTGGTGTTGTTGTTGTATTATATCCTTTTCTTTTCTTTTATACTCGTCAACAAATATATTTACATCATCTATTTTCATTTGAACCTGAAAACGTTCAGCAATTTATTCACATAAAGCGTAAAACGACTTGCTGAAAGGTCAATGAGGTCGACGAGTTTTCTTTTTTTTATATTCGTGCTTGTTATAATGACATTTGTGTAGTCAATTCGAAGGGTGTTGAAAAGAAAGAGAAATCCAATTAACAATAGCTGCTGCGATGCAGTGCGAAGTTCAATTGAGCTTGATATAGCTATTGCAGGAGCCATGATTCCAAAAACTTTCATTAATGAAATGAACCCAACTTTCTCACCAAAGCCCAACCGGAATATAAAGTTTACATTTTTTAAAAAAAAAAGAGAGAAAGAAAAATTAAATGACTTTTCTGTATGTAATTTCTATTATTATGATAATTGGTTTTTGCGTTATTACTTTTCATGTATTGCAGCATATAGGCTGCTACTGCATTTAAATGTATTGATTTCGTTTTAATTTAAAAATATACAAATTAAAATTATTCAGGTGGAATAGAGAAACGGACCGGAAGCGGTAATCGCGGTTGGTTAAAGTTGGCACTGAACTGTTATAGAACGGGCAGCAGTGGTTTTAGTAATTGAAAACTACAGCTTTTTCATGTCTATGTTTGAAAATTTGTTGATATCAATGTGTGTATGTACTTTAGCATTATGCAAATCTAAGAAGCATAAAAAGAGTACGAGTAAGCACCGAAGCGTAGACTAGACGGATAAACGTGGATATTATAATGAGAGTATTTTAAGTATCCTCCTACTCCAGATGTATATATTTATCGTTTCGCCTATATATGTTGTGCTGGATCATCAAACTCTTCCATACAGGAAGAGAAAGTATAGAGGAAGTGCAGTCGCCAGCAGTTTCCACCTCACTTATCCGTTCCTCTCTCCCAATTCCATCTAGTCCTGCTAAAGTTTCCTGCTGTCCTCCTTCTTTCTGTCGACTTTTTCACCAAGTGTCATCAAAGATTCGAAGCGCACACTGGAAACTATATCTCCATTGGGAATCCGGAGGCAGTTTGGATTAGCCACTAAATTTATATTTCAATCGTAAAAACATTTACGCGCCGTGAATTCGAAAACTTTGTACATACTTGTTAGAGTCCAACAACTTACAACGACGACGTAATGTAAACAATCAAAAAAGAAAAGGTATGGCTCGTTAATCAACATGAAGATGATGATGATGATGATGCCAAAAAATCAATCTTTTATATTACGAAACGAACATTAATTTTCTTTTCTTTCGCGCAAAGCAAAATTGGTTTACTTTGCCCGGCGAACCTTTCTAATGTTCAAATGAAGTCATTAATAAAATCATATAAAAAGATATAGACGACAACTGGTCAAATGCTGACAAAAGAGATTGTTTCACTCTACTAATAAAAGAAGCGAAATATTATTTCATTCCGTCCACAAGTTTGAGTCTCCTATTTCAAAAGTATATCACTTTTTGGAAGTTTTGGATCATCTCTACAGACTACGACTGGATGATGGTGGTAACGGCCTGTATAACTGCAGTAATACTGTTACAAATCATGTTTAATACTAGTGGAAAATTGTGAAGATATCCCAAGAGCGCGCCGCAGCTTTATCGTCACTCTAAGTAATACAAATGGGTTTCATATCCTCTATAGAGTTACGCGTTCGTACAACTCCTGTGTATTTACACTATTGCTCCTAGATTATCCTATACAACATTTGCCAATGTTCTCATTCTCTTTATATAAATCCAACACATTCTTCAGTATTTACATTTACATATAACAACAATAGAATATGTTTTTAAAGCTACTAATATTAGCAGAGGAAACTTTTACAAAAATTACTCGTCAACTATATAATCCTTGTTATTTAAGTTAATCTCAAATCCCCGTTGCACTATAAATTTTAATGATGCCACAAAAAAAGTGTTGTTAATAAGATTTTCATTACAAAATTTTTAGCTTTACTATACAAACAATAAAACAAAAACAACACATTTAAATGTCAGTTTTGTTCGCATAGTATTAATATCAACATTCAGCACAAACGATAAAACTCATTACTGTTATCGTCATCACGCAACATAAATAATTTTGATGGTTTTATTTGAAAATGGATGCAGGATGCACCAATCTACAAACATTTGATTACACCAACATTTAATAATCCACATAAAATGCATTCTCTGAATGCGAGAAACAAACTACAATAAATGCATAATCAAAATAAGAAGAAAACGATTTCATTTCGACATTGATTTGGAACAAAAATTGAATTGACTATCGCACTTGTTGATGTTGATTTCGAAAATAATGGGAAATAGAAAAAGCAACAGCATATATGCAATCGTTTATTTAGATTATACGATCAACAGACAAGAAGTTGTGTAACAAAACAATGTCGAAAAAACCATTTCTAGTTTTCTAACATATTGCAGTAATATTTTATGATGAGAGTGGAATGGAATGAAACTATTCTTTTATTTCTTTTTATAGTTTCTAGAGCATTTTTAATAATTTTTCATATATTTCTACATATATACAATGCAATTTTATATGGAAAGTAATTTTGATGTAAGTGAAAAGATATAGGCGACCTTTTTTTCAATAAAAAACATTTCATTTACCTTGCAAAACACACATTTCCACAACTTCAACAGATTTGGCAAAGCTTTTCGCAAAAGCACTATATTTAGACACAATATTTATATGACGCACAGATTTGCCACATTCAAATGCGCTCCAAATACAAACAATCCAACAAAGCAGTTTTCGCTTTCCATGCATGCCGAAAAATAGAAGAAAAAAAAGATATTTGAATGTATCAAGAAAGAAACAGAGAAACCGCCAAAGAGATGATAAAAAGTGCTTAAATTTTACAACTAAGCCAACCATTATGTGGTTTTATTAAAATAATTATTGGAATTTTTGCAGAATGCCCATTTAAGCAAAGCCTTATTTATTAGGCGATTATATAGCAACGCACAAAGAGTGGAAGAGCTTTTGTTTCCAAAACGCTCTACCCACTTTCGAATTAACACTGGATCAAGTGGAGATATTATCTTATACGAGATAAATCTTTATGATGCAATAATTTTCAATAGAAGACAATTCTATTATTTTTTTTAATATAATTATAATTCAATTTAGTGTTTATTTCGTTTCGGAGTCAATCGTTAAAGTTATTTAGTTTTATGTTTATGTTTTCTAAGTGAATTTACGATTATTTTCATGCAGTTTTATTGAAAAAACATCATGTAAATTTTTATTTTGGTTCATTGAATTAAAAGCAAAACGCTTATCACGGTTCATTTATTGAATCTATTACTCCGCAAAAGAAAATATATAAAAAAGGAATTGAACAATAGAAAAAATCAGTTAGTCAGCGCATTTATGAGGAAATTTGTTTGTTTTCAAAATCCCAAACAAAAAAAGATTTCTGAATAAATAAATATATAAAGAAATACTACGAAAAACTATGGACAAACATTGATTTGAAAAGTGATGGTCGGCGACAGAGTGATATCCGATATTGCTTTAGTCCTCCCATCAACGAATAACCTGACATGCGAACTTTGCCAGTATTTTTTGTGTGTGTATCCCTAAGAGAAAAGTTTTTCCACTCCTTTTACCAATATTATATTTTGATTGTTTGATGTATGCGTATAGGTTGGAGTAAAACTAAAACGAATCAAAAACACAATAAATTTTCAGTCGCCAAACATTTCGTTTATATAGTTATGAGTATTGTGATGATGATATCCACTGACCAAAGTAATAACAAAAGGCGAACGCATAAAAACGATCAAATAATTTATTTTATTGCTGTATTTTGTTTACGCACATTATTATAATAAACAACATAAAATATTTAAAGGCAAATGAAACACAATAAAATAAAATTGTTCGATTTCTCTTTTATACATCTAACAAATTGGATATGAAATTATGTGCAATGAACTGTGGTCATTTACCACTGATATCATTACAACATACATAAAAAGAAAATGTCTGTGGTGACCTAATGGAAAACGTGAGCGTAAGAGCTTTCATTTCCTGGCAATTAAACTTTCACAATTAAACTTATTAGACATATTAGAAGAATCTCGAATTAAAGCTAACCAAATAAATGTACGATTAAAAAAATAAGTTTTTATTAGGATTGAAATAAATTTTTTCAACTAAGGAATTAATCTAAATTAAAATACTGATTAATATTATCAATAATTACTTCATTTTTCTTCTTAATTATTTTAATTACTCAAAAATACAGCGCATAAATTATTTTGAACAAACAAACAGTTTTTGCATTTCTTATTCCATTATCCCCTTTTAACTGAATGACGTAGAGAAATAACACGCAATATTTATTATTTTCGTACAAATCGGCAAAAGGAGCTGGGAATGAAGAAGCATAAAAAACAGGCAGCAAATTCTAAATCGTTCTGTTTTTCTCGCCAAGTGTAAAGGTAGAAATTAATTTGCTGGCGTTAAAAGTGACTGAAACGTTCTACTTTTATTTATTTTTTGTTTTTTCTCGTTTTTATTTGAGTTTAGGAAAAAACAGTAAAGAAAGTAAAAAATGGCGATATATTTAAAGTAGGTCATCAAAGAAAGCAACTATATAGTCAGGCAAAGGATTCAGTATGAAACACATAATGGGTTAGATGTTGGGAAATGTACCGGCTGTCGTCTGGTCTGCTTGGGACCAGACACTCGAATCACATCATTAACGGGTCGTATCAAATTGCTGCCTGTCTAGTGATCATTAACGAAACAATACTTAACTAACTTAGAAGATCTTTCGCTAGCTGCACTCTATGTCCTTTTGTTAAGTATTTAAACTATATACTCTTACAGAATACAAAAAATCTAACAAAACTTTAAACTTAAGCTTTTAAATACTTTCTACTTACTTGTTAAGGATTTACTTCCTTAACTATAAGTAATTTTATTTAAACCTCTTAATGAACCGCTAAATTTTTATTATAAAACATTTCTTTTATTAAACTTTTATATGTTATTCTTTAATAAATAAACAGCTTTATTTACAAATTTCTTTCTAATATCTGTAATAAATGTGTTTAATATGTATTTTTATTAAATTAGTGTAGACGTAAAAAACTATAAAATTGTTATTTTTTAATATCGATAAAAGCTAATAATTTTTTATGTGCCAGTTCTGGCACAGGTGTATATAAAGACGAAAAATAAATACATAACCGTCGATATTTAGTATAAAAATGAATTGGAAAGAAACTTTTCAAATGATTCATGAATAATATAATAAATTGTTGCGCGTATCACATAATATTTCATACTATGTACATAAATATAAATATTAGATATTGTATTTGTCTATTTAGTGATAGGACAGAAATTGGTATTGAAGTGGGAATCTACAAGTAACTTGCAAATGAAATTTGATGCAATTTAGAATGCATTTCGAAAGTGTGTGCTACAAAGTTGTTTGTAGTGGCATATTGCTTGTTATAAAATTGAACATAAAACAGACATAAGCTGCTTACACACCAACCAACTCTAGTAAAATTGATAATTTTATATTTTTGCTTGGAAGAGTGTCATTGCTATAAAATTGCATTTTATTCAATCCGAATTTCAAACACTAAAACTACACATTCATATAGAATACAAAATATCGAAAAAAAGCAAATTGAATTTTGCAATGCAGTAAAATTCAATTTATTATTATTTATATTTGTTTGCTTCATGTATAAAATAAATATAGGAAAATGCATTTTTTATCATTTGTTTTCCTATTTAATTAAATGAAACGTAGATATAGTGAAAAACAAATTAGTTATTAAAAAAATTTAATTAATTATAAACGTAAAAAGCATTTACTTGTTTATATCCTTTGAGAATTCAATTAAATAAATGCTTTTTTATTTAAAACAACAAAAAAATGTAACGAGAGATACAGAAAAATAAAGTTGAAAAATTGCACGCATTTTCATATAAAAAGCATTTTTTCGCTGAATTCATTTATGCTGTTAGAATATCATAAAAGAATTTCTATTAATATTTATTAAATTCCAACTTTACAAGATTAGTTTCGTCTTAATTTTTTAGCTCTGCTTTGTAGAATCAGAAAAAGAGAAATACATTTTAATTAAAGTAAAGTACGTATTCAAAGGCGAATGTTAATATTAATACTACGGAACTTTAATGTGATGTAATGAAATTCATAAAAGAGATGATAAAATAAGATTTTATATTATACATATATTAGTTTATCAAATCAGATTATTTCAGAATAATATTTAATTAATTAATTAAATTCCTTACAAAATTTTATCTGCAGACTGTACACTATGTTATTCATGTCAAAATAATTAATTTTATATAAAATTATATCTTTATATATTAAATTAAAATATAATATTTCATGTACATGTAAACTAGAATAATAAAAATATCAGTTATGTCAGAATTTAAATATCTATATTGATTTATACAGGGTGATTCAGTTTTAACCTTGCAAATTTTAACACAATATTCTCCTCGTTGTTCTGATTCAGAATCACCCTGGATATATGCCTCTTACTCGCTTCCTAACAAAGATACAGGGTGTCAAAGTTTTAAAAAAAATATCATTTTTTTATCATATCTTTTAGGAAACAACTGCAAATCGAATAAAATTTTGTATATGTTACAGATAAAGTATACATTCCAGTCAATGTATACACTCACTAGTGTATGTATACATTGACGTACTCTTTTACATAAAGTATCAACTGGCTCATAAAATGTACACTATATCTAGTTAAAGTATCCACTACCTCGCTAATGTATACATTACCGACAAGGTAATAG
>JAODFZ020027296.1:0-10465 GCA_027574845.2 Deinopsis erosa
TTTGCCAGTTCACTTTCTCTCTTGTCATCATTTTGATTTATGGCTCTTTATACTTATTTTAAAAAATTGATAAAAATTAAAAATTTTGGAATGTTACGCTTGTGGTTAGAATACAAAATATAGAAGGTTGATGTTGCATTTAAAAGGATTCAATTATTCAAAATTGACAATACTTGATATAAAATAAGAAATATACAGGAGGTTTCTAAACCTATGTATGAACGTCTTCTAAGGGTTAAATAGGATAAGAAGTTATTATGGTTATTTGTGATGTTATGTTATAAACATGGAAAGCATTTTCTCTCTTTAAAATCTATAGCATAGGTCATGGATCGCCAATCCGCGGCCCGGGGGTCGCATGCGGCCCAACCATCTTCTTTTTGCTGCCCCGATACCCAACGCCACAATTTTCAAGCAAAATTAACACTTTGTTATATTTTAATCAAAACTCGTTATATATGAAACTAAAAATAAATAACTAATTAAGAAATGCTACGTTNTGTGTCTGTCTACAATTGCTGATTTGCAAGTCACATGTTTATTATTTTTTTCAGTCCACTGCCAATTCTTACACAAGTTGCATAGTTGTATTGTATTGTGTCGTTATTTTAAATAAAAAGTAAAATTTAATTCCAATGCTATCAAAAAAAACGCAAAATTGCAGATGAAGGAAGAGTTTTTAACGAGAAATGGACAAACATGTTTAGTGAAAGTGAGGGTAAACCCATTTATCTCGTTTGCCAGAAAAGTGTCGCAGTAATGAAGGAATATAATATAAAAAGATAATAATATAATAATAAATTTTGCGGCCCGATTATTAAAAACTAATTGTAAGTGTTATTTGGCCCAAAAGCTAGAAAAGGTTGCGGACCCCTGGCATAGGTTATAAACTACCCGGTATAATAATACATTAATACATTATTTGCATGTTATGGATTAATTAAACTTTTAATTAAAGTCAATTGTTCGTAGTTGCAAACTTTACAGTGCTTTTTTCCAATCCCATTATTTAAAAGTTTTTAATTTGCAAATATGGCGTTTAATACTTCTAATATTTTTAGATAAATCATATTACATACAATAATAATGTACCATTATTTGCTTATACCGAATATCAATCGTTACTTTTTTAATGGAAGCATTTATTTGATATTATTTGATAGATGAAATTTTAATGAACCTTGTAAATATATTTTACGAGATGTAAATTGACAAAGAGCACGTTTTCGTAAAATTTTCATATCTCTTTTATTATTAAATATTAATATTAGAATACTACGCTACTACTACTAACATTTTATAAATATATCTTTCACTATTACATATATTATATATCCAGAAAAATTATTAACAATAATTTGACTTACCCCGTACGCAGTATTCCGCCAACATAGATAATTATATAGACAAACTACCTAAACCTTATATCGAATCGTAAAGAGACCATGGCAAAAATTCTAGTTGAAGAAAAGTTGGAGATATAAAAAAAATTACATCTTTTATGCCCACTCGATATATCAAACTACCAATTATAGAAGTTTTAGCTAGAGATGTTTAACTGTATTATAATAAAGTATTTATTTTTTGGATTTATTTTACATTTTCCCCTCTAAAGTCAAAGGCATTTTATACTGTTTACGAAAAACCTCATTTATATTGGACGGGTCCCATTGTTTTAGGATCCACCGACTGCCATAAATATAATTTATTCTTTAGTTTTCTCATATTACCATTTACAGCATTATACAACAATTAAACTTTATTTAAAAAATTCTATTAGTATTAGCTTGGCTTTTTAAACACAATTAACTTATTTGATATACTAATACATATTTTACACTTGATCTAAATTACAATTTCTTAGCGCACTATTACAAAGCATCGAAGCGATCAGCTGTTTGGAGAACGCTCAGAAGTTAGCTGCTGAAGGTATTGCCAAGTGCCAACAGTCATTATTACAAACTAAAGTTAGTAACTTCCCTTGTCGGTGTTTGCTGTGTCATTGTAGCATTATGTAAATAAAATTGTTTTTGTGGAAATAAATCAGAGTGTATATTAATAGAAGCATATAGCAAAGTATACCTTATTTTAGTCTGTTATATTAAAGTGTAATTTGAAAATTGTGAGTGTCCACGTTGATTAGTATCCAGCATATCTGCTACAAAGTCAGTAAGTACATTTCCATATAACTGCTCATATTCACATTGCAATTGTTAATAACTTTTTACTGAATTGTAGTGTAAATTGAAAAATGTAGGTGTCCCCGACGCTTAGTAATCAGTACATATGTATGTGTTGTAAATTCACACTTTATACAATAAATATCAATTGTATTATTGCATACAGTATACTATTTCAAAACTAAAGCTAATCAGGCAGGTAGGCACTAGTTAGGCGTATAACATGTTATGGTGGAATAGAAATCCACCATCTAATATTTTTCATTTCTTGCGCATTATACTATTTTACTTTTATTCATGAATTTTCATATTTTTCCTAAATAATCTGTTTAGAAGCGTCTTAGAAGTTCCATCTAACAAAGTGTTTCCCAACCGGGGTTCCGCGAGTGTCTCTTAGGGGTTCCGCCGCGAAAATTAATAAAAATGTAAATATTGTACATATATTTGTTTTTATCTATTTTACCTATATTACTCTAGAAAAAACTGTTTCTAAAGAGGCACATGGTTCCTCACTCAATAAAAAGTCAGCTTTGGGGTTCCCTAATCAAAAAAAGGTTGGGAAACACTGATCTAACAGTTAATTATATTGCAAAGTAATGGTGAATAAATATTGCTGTGTTCTACGTCTCTTCTTTGGATTTGTATTTTTAACAAAATATTTATCTTTTTTCGTAATCATTAATCATTAATTTAAAATTATAAATAATTGTATTACTAAATAAGTTTTATAGATATTATGGCTAAAGTATTTTAGTATGGGTTTTATTTTTCATACGTTACGTTAACATAAGAAAAAACCAAATGTAATCGTTTAAAATTATAAAATGTTTTGAAATTTTGATTTCTCTAACTCGATTAGTAACTTATAGTAAAATTTTGTACATTTGAAGCTTCTGTAACTCAAATTTTTGTATTGCATATTTGTATTGTAGGTTGTTTGTTAATAACAAATGACAATCGTAGGTATTTATATGTTTCAAGATGAATGTGATCTTAACAATTCGTTGGTTCTGATAATCGCCTTATTATAACTTTAGTAATTGTAATCTGCTTTTCCTCAGTTTTTCTAAGTACAGTATTATGAGCATTCCATGACAAATCGACTTATGGAAGTTCGATCGATCGCAATTATAAAATTTATTAAGTTATTATGGTATAAAATATTAACTTTAATGTCTAATTTATATTACATTACAAAATATGAAAAGTTGTTATTATAATCGAGTTGTTTTAAATAATGTTATGAACAAAGAAACACACTAAAAATGAAGGTAATTTTATACAAACACTTACAGAAATATTAACGAGTTTCATTCAGTGACAAAATAAAAATAATATAATAAATATGTTTGTCATATATGTGTTAGTACACTTTATCATTTATTTATTGCAATTATTTACGTCAAAATAGTGGAAATGTACGATAACAATATAAAAAATAAAGGAATAATAAACGCAGCAGGAGGAGGAAACAATATGTAAAACGTGTGAGTGAGCAGGTGTAATATTCCTGCTTTAGAAATTAAAAGAAGAAAAAATATGTGAGGGTTCGATTAATATATTTTTCTTCTCTTTCTCTACCCTAATGTTTTTTTTTTCTTTCTATATGTGTATATACATATATTTAAAGCAATTATTTGTTTTATGTTAGTTGCAACACTTTGATTGATAGTATGACTGAAGTTCGTAAAGAAAAATTCATAATGATTTTGTCATTAAAGTTTATCAAAATGCAATAAAAATCGATTTTTATTAAACTTTTATTTCATTCATACAAATATTATGTTTTCTCTCCTCCTATTTATTTAATTAAATGTACCTATAAGTGAATAAATAGTACAACTAAAAAGGTATTATTTGATTAGAAATATTCATAAAGTAATAAACAATGTGCACTATTAATCCATTTTTGTGTGTGCGACGCGCACATATACGATAAAACAACAATCTAATGATAAAATACTACATAGACTTTAGTATAAGATACATATGTGTCCAATCGACCATATAAATAGTAATAATAAAACGGAAAATGCTTTCAAAAGCAAAGTTTCAGTTGGATCGATGCAGCACGTAGCAGAAGGACAATTAGAAGTAATGAGGATTAGGTTTAGACTTTTAGTGTGATCTACGCTTACACTTTTTATTCTGTTTGATTTTCTATTATAACAATAATCATTTATATTGATTAAAAAAAAAAACTAATTGTTTTCATTTTCCCTTCTTCAAGATTAGTACGATTGGTGTGGAAATGTAAGTGTGTTCATCCGATAAATAAATCTTGATAAAGATAAATCAAAAGACACAGATTGTCGTAAATTAGAGTGAAAATCTGTCGCGCCACTATAGAAAAGAATAAGGAAAAGTGAAATGACAATATTTGCGGCTAAGAAGGGATGAAATTAAAAACGTGCTTAGTTCTCGTCTCACGCCCCATAAACTCAACTCACTTCTTGCTGCCACTAATCAACTTTTGCTTTGCCATTAAAATTTATATTTCACCTTCTTTGCTAAATTAGATTAAAAGAATATTACTTGCGTCAGGTTGATACAATTTTAAATTAACATATTTTTAAATTAAAGAATGAATTAAATAATAATTTGATTATTTGATTCTTTTCGTGTAATAAAGAAAATTTCAATTATGATTTGTAATTGTTTGTAATCGTTTATGGGAGAACTATAATTAGAAATAAAAATTCAATGTCTAATTACACAGTTTGTTAACTCTA
Source organism: Deinopsis erosa (assembly GCA_027574845.2). Classification (NCBI taxonomy): domain Eukaryota; kingdom Metazoa; phylum Arthropoda; class Insecta; order Coleoptera; family Staphylinidae; genus Deinopsis; species Deinopsis erosa. The sequence goes on from JAODFZ020027296.1 coordinate 4,913, forward strand.
AAAATATTGATTGATTTTTTTACCTTTTTGAGTTTATTATAATTATTAATTTCGTATGTTTAGTCTAGAATTCAGCTTGTGCTAATTTTAAGCTTCATGTATTAATTAAAAATATTCAATCAGTTTTTTTATTTTTATGAGGAAATTAATCGTTTTGGCATATAAAATTTATAACAATCAAATTACCTATTATGTTTTTTCTGATCGTATTTAAATGATTTATTATTAAAAAATTAAATCAACATTTTTTGTTTATTATATTTTACTATACAAAGAGCTAGTTTAATAATACGCCAGAATTTCATCAAATTTTGTTTGAAAATTATCTTTTAAATATTATTTATGAATGTTTTTTTTTTAAGAAAAAAACTTTTCTTTCTTAGAAGGAACTTTATTAAAAATTTCTTATAATTTTATAAAAAATATTGATATTATAGTGTAGTTTTCGTTAAATTAAATTTAATTATAGACCAAAGCAATAGCAAAGTATGCGTTGTACAATTAAGGTTAAAAACAAAAGAGAGCTATCGTAAGAATTATAGAAGTGCAAAAAAACGAATTATATTGTTGACGGTTATAAAGTCTGTAATAAAGTATAATTAAAAAGAATTATTTTTAACGTGGCATAAGGCACCCCGAGCTTATAAATATATGTACTCTACGATACGATTTGTTATTTTGATTTATCAGAATAATTATTTAATAATGTACACTTAAGTCAGTCGACCAACTTAGCATATAAAATGTAAGACGATAAAGAATCTCAAGGAGAGTTGCGATGAACGATTGTAGTATAAAACGTATGCTAATTCCCCTATTATATTCAGTGCTATATGCTTTTATTAGTTTTGGACACAGGACGAGATCGTGATCTTTATTCTACTCAATATATTAGAGTAAGAAAAGTGTACAACTTGTAGGGTCGAGGTGAGAAGCGTTTATACACCCACGATCTGGTGTAATTGTCTATGTTCGTTCGTGAGATGAGTTCTAACCTAAGGCTTTCCAGTGGTTCTTACCCAAAACCAATCAACTTACTTCATTATAAATAAAATATAAAATGAAACAAAAGTCTGCTTTCTTATAACAATAAATATTTATAATTAATTTATTAATTAAAACAAAGAAATAAAGAGTAAAATATATTTTCACATAAATTGCACTCCTTACAGAATCTCAAATGTTTAAGGCGTTTGTGCTTTTTTACTAAAAAAAATATTTTAACGAATTGACTGCTTAAAGTCGAATTTTTTTATATTACATATACAGTCAAAACTCCATAACTCGAATCACCATAGTTCCCGAAAAAACTTCGAGTTATAGAAGAATTCGAGAGACAGAGTTTCGAGTTATGGAGTTTTGATTGTAATTTTATAAAAACCTTAATAATTCATAGGTACTGATAATCGTCTTATAATGTAAATAATTGTTGCAGAAATCCATTTTCAATTTTGTATAAATTTCAATGTCCGGTGACGATTCGACTTAGAAAAGCTTGTGTATATTATTTGTAATATAAATTTTATTATAATTTTTTTATATATAATTTAAATTTAATTTAATTATTTATTTAAAAAATCAGTTTTTTATATACTAATTTTAATTATTTATATTTATTAATTAATTGGTACATTATAAAAAAAATAATTTATTTCAATTGCATTCAACGTCTTTCGTTTCTTGTTCAATTATTATTAAACGTTCAAGTAAAATTAAGTTTAGTGTTTATTAAATTTTTATATAATTATTAATTGAACTGATTTAGAACCACTGTAAGATAATTGTAGAAAATTATGCTACAAAACTACATATATAAGATCAAGAACTACAAGAATAATTATTACATCGAGATCCAAGATTATAATTATAGAGTTAACTTTATAACTACAGTTCGTCAAGCGTATAATGTAAGATATTGAAATGAGAATATATAATGGACATTTACGCTGAGCAACATCATCAACAATAATACATTTTATATAAGAGATCCTTGTTGGTGGTGGTAGAACTGGATGATGATGCATCGATCTTCATCGACACACACACACTAACACAATACTCGGGACGAAGAGAATTGAACAGGTCGTTTGGATTATATGGAGGTGATACTAGACCTAGCCTTAAGCGAATTTACGGATACAAAATTTTAAATTATATACAGATTTTATCCGCGATCATTAAGATTATTAAGGGCGGCGCAGCCAGTCAGCCAGGTATTGTTCGAGTTGATGTATCGTCCATATGTTTGTTTGTCTGTCCGCAATCTACTAATGTATTCATACGACATATCTTCTTCTCTCTTTCATTATTTGATTGTTTTAATATTACTAATACAATAAGATTGTAATCTCTATTAATTCAATAAACCAAAGCGAACGCCATTGAACTTTATTAAAACATAATTCAATTTAGTCATTTGTAATTTTTATTCAATCAAATATCGAAAAGAGAATAAAGGATAAACAAAAAAAAAGCTTTTAAGGATATTAATTTCAGCTCTGTATTATTTGAACTACTTTTTCTTTATTTATTTAGTTGATATTTCTATATATTAATTTAATAAATAAAATTATGCTTAGATTTTGCCTTTTTTTAGTTTAATTATTTGAACAAGGATATAAAGTAGTTAAGTGCAAAAATTTAATCATTATAAATTAGAAAAAAGTATATTGTAATTTATTGTGATTAAATAATTTGATTCAATGATGTTCCTGTAATTGTACAATTATTTTAATATAAAAATTTAAAAATTGTACAATTACTAAATAGAAAAAAAGGACAATCATATTGAAATTATTTTAAAATTTTTCTACAAATATCAAAACGTGATATATTTTTTATAGATACAGTTAAAATTTATTATAAAAACTTAAATATTATATTTTACATTGCAAATAAAAAATTAAATATACCTAATGATTTTCAAAATTATTTAGTTTTTTGGTCTAAATTATTATTATAGTTATGTGAATACAATTTTTGTCCTTTTATTTTTTTAGTGTTTTTATGAGTGTAACATTAGAAATTTCATGTTACTCATATGCTTTATTCAGCTGCATCTCATTTTTTACCGAAATTACTAATTATGCATAATTTGCAAGTGGCAAAAGAGCCAATTCTTCGTTTCATCTAATAAGCTTTTTATTCTATATGGGTTTTCAGACGGTCTGTTTAGTAAGACGCCACAAAATGAGATAATTACACCATGGTCATTTAATTGCGGCCAAAATTAGTCAGTAATAACCGGTACTTTTCAGGCGGTGGAGTGCACCACTAAAGGCGACTTTAACTTATGTTTAAGCACAGGTACATTTTGATTTTAAGCCATAGAACAGACCACCAATTACCTACTGCAATTATTGTATGTTTTAAAAAATCATTAAATTAGTTTTAAAGCACAATGTAAACTTTAAAAGATACCGATTAGTTCTTTATAGACGAAAAAAGGAAATAAAACAAAAGAGAAATTTAATTATTAAATGCAGGTAAAATGAGGGTGCAGTATTTGAAAATGTTTTTCTAATGCAAATGTCTTAAGTAATTAAATTAATTGATGTTTGTATTTACATGGAAAATAATTTGCACGAATATAAAATAAACGAGAAGTTTTCGTTTATTTTTTGATATAACATTGCAGTCAAAATCTAATTAAACGCCATTATTATAATAATAATGATGAAAGTTTTATTTTTATTTCATTTTAGTTGATGCAAATTAATTGGCATATTGCCATCATGCATTATTATAAAGTAAATCTTTGCATATAGACACGCAAAGGTATATAACCAACACACTCTTGTGGATGTGGAATGCAAATCAATATGCAAATTATTGCGCAATTACAACAATTCAAAAATCCACTAACGAAAGTATTTTTTACTATAAAAAACGTGTAAAAGATTATATTTTCATTAAATTTAATCAAATCTTCTTCTTTCCATTTGCCCAATTATTACTTTTAAAACAAATATTTTCTCTTCATTTAACGATTTGTTTTTAACTATAAAAAAATCCATTACAAATATAAAAACTGAAATGTTTATTGGTCGTTTTCTGAATTTAATTCGCTTAATAGCAATTAAAAATTTAAGAATGTAAATTAACGTTCAAAATATTTTGAAAAATTATTATAATGGTATAAAAAAAAAGGAGAAGATGAGTGGAAGGAACGCGAACGTGTTGGATCATTTCCATATATAACGCTTAAAAGTTTCATCTCAGACGTGTTTAATTGCTCAAGTAAATTATGGACAGTTAAACACTTAAGCAAAATGCATATAAATTGTGTGATTAATATCAAGAGACCCACATCCTGGCACATACATATTAAAAAAAATAACACGTCCATTGTTTTTGTTCTAAATTTAATCAAAATTAACGCATGAATGAATTATTTATATGATAAATATAACTGACAAATAATTGAACGCATTTAGATTAAGTTATCTTATTTCAAAGATTTCGTCTTCGTAATTAAAGCTCTGTTTAAATGTGATAATAATTAATAGTCTGTAATCCACTTACATATTTTATATGTATTTCGTGGCATTTGCGTTAAAAGTGACTCACATATTAACACATATGATTAATTTACATATAATTTAAAAAACATAAAACATAGATCATTTTTATTTTATTACTTTAATGATGCATAAGTCATTACTAAATAGAATGACATTTTTTAATCTACTCTTTAATTAATACACTTGGGCTTCGTATAACACGGTTATATGGTTCCACAAAAACCTCATGTAATACAAATCCGTGTTATACAAGGTTTTGAAGTACATACAAAATTAGGGTTTGCGTTCCAAAAAAAAATCGAAGATTGTTTATATCAGCGCTGTCCAACAGGCGGCCCGCGAAATTATTTTTCTGGCCCGCGAGTAATCCTACATTTAAAATTAACGACACCATTTAAGCGATAGTATAGATTATTTACTTGAATTAAAATATCTCTGTTTATTAACTCTACACTTTTTGGCCCGCAAAATGTTTTTTAATCAAAAAAATGGGCCGCGGGTTGATAGAAGTTGGACAGCGCTGGTTTATATGAATATGCACTGTATTTTTTTAATAATACTTACATATAATATAATTTCTCTTAATCGTAATTATGTATTTTATATATGGATATTTGTATGGTCTTCTTTATTACATATTTAATTCATTTATTTTTCTGAAACCGTGTTATAAAAAGGCCCAAATGTACTAAGGTGGAGTGGGGTAAAACCGACCCAGAAATTGTAAAGTTTATTTTAACCTGATGTATTTTCTATCTATTCCACTAAAACCTAAACATCTAAGTGTTTTTATTTAGCGCATGGTTTATTCTTTAAGTTCCATTAATTTGGATTGAAAATATCTTCTGAAACTTATGATTTTCTTAATAAATTAAAAACAATGCTGCTAGGGCGGACTTGCCTCGGAACTGGGAAAATTGACTTAACTGTTTAAAAATTATTAAATCTTATTTCCTTATATTATGGGCAAAAGCGGAATTATTATTAGTAATCAAATTACATAAAAATATAAATTCAAATTTGTTTTCAA
>JAODFZ020027345.1:0-16828 GCA_027574845.2 Deinopsis erosa
GAAACCTATAATTTATTTTAAAATACAGTATTCATTCTGATTATAAGACCATTAAAAATATTTCGTAAATCTTTAGTGAATTGCAGAATTAATTACAAGCGTAAAGTCAATTTTCAGCAAATTTAGTTAACAGCTTCGTGAGAGAGGTAAATAATTAATAAGCGAAACTTGGCACGAACATCAACAATTCAATTCGTATTAAAATAGACAAAGTTGCTTTTATATTATTTTCACATTGTTATCATAATAATGATCATTCGGGTTCATTCAATTTCGTTTCATATGATGATCTATTGTCGACAGATAGTAATGATGAAGGATTGATATAAATGGCAAAAAATTTCATATTTGTTATCAATGATTTACTTATTGGCTCTAGTGCCAATTCGCAAAGAGAATAAACGGAAATTATAACGTCAATATTTCATATTCGCATAATTGCTTTAGGCTTATTTCAGCTTATTTACGTCCAACATGGTAGCCATTTATCGAAATGTTTATGATTTGCTATTACAAATGACATTCGTCTAATAAAATATATTATGCTAACGTTTTGGGGATGTTTCAGGAGATCCCGCAGGAGTTGTTTGCCCACCGGGAATGTTTAAATGCCCAGAGGGAAAATGTATTCCTCAATTATGGGTGTGCAACTACCAAAAAGACTGCGAGAAGGGAGAAGATGAGTTCCAGTCATGTCGTAAGCATTCTCATTTTATTTACAAAAATATGTGCGTCTGTTGTTTCACATGAGGAAAAAAGGAAATTTTTTCCTTCCTAGTCCTCACTGAAATGAAGCTATTTTATTTACTTATGTGCTTTGTTTACATACAACCTTTTTTTCGTTGCTCAAAAAATAATAAAACTAAATTTCGTTGGCGAATTTAAGTTTGCATATAAATGTAACACCTTCGAAACATTTCAATACATTGAATAAATTCTCAATGTATGCATACTGATCGAAATAAAAATTTAAATAAAACAAATCGATTTGATGGGTGAGATTTTTGATTTTATATTCCATTTTATGTTAACAATCTGGAATTTAACTTTATAGCTTTGAATAAAATAAAGTCTCATGCAACAAAAAGGAGCCGATTTTCTACAAAAGAGAGTTTTTGTTTGTAATTTAATCATTTTTTAACTTCATTTAGGTGAAATCAATGTATGGGACCTTTTTAGCATAAAACTACTATTGCAGTAACACATTTTATATATTTTTCTAGTAAGGAATATAAAAGCTTTTTAATGCAAAATTTATTCATGGTAAAGTCTTCTTCAAGCATATTACAGCTTACTCGAGAAATATGACTTCGTTTAAAATACAAATTGTTATTATTTCGTCTTTTTCTGAAGGTTTACTTAAGAATTAAATTAACTTTTCATGAGCAGGCGGTTTCACTTGATTAAATGAATAATTTTCATATATGAAATTATTTATTGTTAATTGGTTTTGAAACATTTTAGCGGCTCCGGATTGTGAACAGGGCCAGTTGACATGTAGGCAATATATTTGGAATAAAACTTATTGTATTCCACCTCATTATCGCTGTGATATGACTGTAGACTGTATAGATGGTTCCGATGAAACTGAATGTAGTAAGTATTAGTTTTGAAAACAAAACGATCAATAAAATGTAGAATATAAATTTATTCAGCGATATTAGTAATGTCAAACAGCTTTTCTTCTTTAGTTCCTATGCGAATACGTTACTTTCCCAAAGAAAATCTTTGATTTTTTTTAACTTAAATTTATATACTAGAGCTTGTAAGAAAATTTTCTCTATACACATAGAAAAAAAACTTGCAAATTTTCGTTATTTGGAAAGTTTCGTTCGCCAATTCAGGAGTATTCATAAATTATTCGCTCAATACCTTTTATATTTTGATTGAAATTTGTTTAGGTTGATGCATTTATATATTTTAGCATATAGGAAATGTCAACCTGATGATTTCCATTGCGGAACGGGATCGGGCACGCAGTCAAATCCATGCATTCCGAAAGAAAAGCGTTGCGATGGTTATATTGATTGTAGATCGGGACGAGATGAACAAGATTGTTCAGGTGTTGCATGTAGATTAGATCAGTTCCGTTGCGCTAATGGCCAACGATGTATAGAAGGCAATCAAAAATGTGATCATCGTAATGATTGTGGAGATAATTCCGATGAATTAGGATGCAGTATGTTGTTGAATGTTCTTTTCTAATTGTACATTTAGGTAACTTAGATTCTTTGATTAGATTTTCCACCTTGTCATGTGGGTCAATTCAGATGTGCAAATGCTTTATGCATTCCAAGCGGTTTTCATTGCGATGGTTATCATGATTGTTCGGATGGTTCCGACGAATTAAATTGTACAGCGATTCCATGCCAGGAAAACAAATTCTTATGTCCACGTGGTGGATCAGATGGAAAACCGAAATGTATAGCAAAAAGTCAATTATGCGATGGAAAACGTGATTGTGAGGATGGGGCCGATGAGGAAACCGCATGCTGTAAGATTTAATTTGGCAGTTGAAGAGCAATATTGATTTTCTTTTTAAAATTTGCAGCGAAACTGTCTTGTCCTTCATTGAGCTGCGAATACAAATGTCAGGCATCGCTAACCGGAGGTGCTTGTTATTGTCAAGAAGGTAGAAAATTAAGTTCTGATAATAAAACATGCATTGACCGTAATGAATGCGACGAATGGGGATTTTGCGATCAATTCTGTACGAACACTGATGGTGGATATACTTGTAGTTGTGCAAATGGCTTCATAAAACAAGATAAAAATAAATGCACAGCGACGAACTCAAATGATTTGATGTTGTTTTTTGCTCATGATAAAGCTGTATACCGAATGAATTCTCGAGGAGAAGAGGTCAAAGTTATTGCAAATACAACTGGAGCCAGCGGTCTCGATTATCATTTCACTAAAAATTTACTTTATTGGTCTGATATTAAAACTAAAAAGGTATGATTATTTATGGCCTCATTAAATCACTCAAATCAAACCCATTTTCATAATTATAGATTCACGCGCAACAAATGAAAAATTCACCAAGCGGTATATCGGTGGTCCATGACGTTGATATTTCATTACCAGGCACTTGGTTACCATCTGCAATTGCCGTTGATTGGATTGGCGATAAATTATATGTGGCAGATACAATTGGTCAAAAAGTTGATGTGTTTGAATTAGACGGCCGTTGGCATGCTATAGTTTTAGGCTCAAATTTAACTAGTCCTGTGGATATTGGATTAGATCCATTATTTGGCTACATTTTCGTTGCGGATAATTCACATGTGCTTAGGGCGAATATGGATGGAACAGATGTAAAAGCGATAGTATCAGAAGCAGCGTATAAAGCGTCGGGAATTGCGGTTGATATAATAGCGAAGAGAGTATTCTGGTGTGATTCATTATTAGATTATATAGATACGGTGGATTATGACGGTCAACGCAGATTTCAAATAATTAGAGGGCAATCTGTGCCCAATCCATCACGATTAGCCATTTTTGAGAATCGAATTTATTGGACAGACGGTACGAAACAAGGGATAATGGCCGTTGACAAATATGAAACCGCATCAAGCATTGAATCTATTTATAAGATGAGAGATATTAGGGAGCCACGTGGCATTAAAGCAGTGCATTCTCTTAATCAAATCAACGGCTTAAAAGGCGGAAGTCCTTGCGGCAGTAATAATGGTGGTTGTCAACACATGTGCATTTTAACAAAAACAATGTCAGGTCTTGGTTTTCGATGTGCATGCAATATTGGATGGAGAATAGCGAGCGATGAACGAAACTGCAACTTAGTAACGGAGTTTTTAATGTTCTCTCAACAAAGATTTATAAAGGGAAAAGTATTAGATCCTATTATAGAGGGATTTAGTGATGCGATGATGCCTGTTGTATCACGAAGAGCTCGATTTGTTGGTTTGGATTTTGATGCGAGAGATCAACAAATTTACTACTCTGATGTATTGCAAGACGTTATATATCGTGTGCACAGAAATGGAACATCGAGAGAAATTGTATTGGCTTCTCAAAACGAAGGCGTCGAGGGCTTAGCTGTAGATTGGGTATCCAAAAATTTATATTATATAGACAGTCGAAAAGGAACATTAAATGTCTTATCAACCAGAAATGTTACATATCGAAGAACTCTTCTCAAAAACTTGAAACGTCCTAGAGCAATTGTCGTACATCCTAATAAAGGATATATATTTTTCTCAGAATGGGATCGTCCTGCAAACATATCAAGATCATATAGTGATGGATCTAATTTGATTGTATTTAAAAATGTGACGTTAGGATGGCCGAACGGTTTAGCGATTGATTTTGATAAAGATCGGCTGTATTGGTGCGATGCATTATTAGATCACGTTCAGCATTCGAACTTGGATGGCACTGACGTTAAAACAGTTAATTCAAGATTGATTAGACATCCTTTCAGTATAGTTATTTATAAAGATTTTATGTATATAACCGATTGGCGGTTAGATGCGATTATAAAGCTACATAAATTCACTGGTGAACACGAAGAAACTTTAGTGCGCGAACCGCAAACTAATAGATTATATGGAGTTAAGGTAAATTATTAATATATTTTAATTGAATTTTACATCTTCATTTTATTGTTCTATAGATTTATAGCGAATTAGAACAGAAAGTTGATAGAGATCAGCCATGCTGGAATAACAATGGCGAGTGCCAAAAATTATGTTTTGCGCTTCCTAGAAATGATTCGCGCGGTTTAATGGTGCAATGTGGTTGCCCGTACGGTGAAAAACTAATGCCTGACCAAAAAACATGTCAAGCAGATCCTAATCTTGAACCGCCAGTACAAGCTTGTCCAAATAGTTGGGATTTTACTTGTAACAATCAACGATGCATTCCGAAATCATGGGTTTGCGATGGAGATAACGATTGTTTGGATAACAGTGATGAGGAACAGAATTGCAAAAGTAATATTGATATGGAAATTAAAAAAAATAACAAATTTTATTGCAAATTTCTTTCAGAGCCCACTTGTGGAAGCAACGAATTCCAATGCAAATCGGGTCGTTGTGTGCCATTGACATTCAAATGCGATGCAGAAAATGATTGCGGTGATTTTAGTGACGAAACTGGCTGTGTTAACGTTACATGCAGTTCTACGCAATTCCAATGTGATAATGGAAGATGTATTCCTAGTACTTGGAAATGCGATTCGGAGAATGATTGCGGTGATGGATCCGACGAAGGAGAGTCCTGCGCTGAAAAAACATGCGCGTACTATCAATTCACTTGTCCTCGTACGGGTCATTGCATACCGCAAGTAAATGATTTTTCAATATATTCATCTCAACATTATTACTACTGAATAGTTTCATTTTTAGAGTTGGGTATGCGATGGAGATGACGATTGCTTTGATAAACAAGATGAAAAAGATTGTCCACCGATAACATGTCTGCCTAGTCAATTTAAATGCGCTGATTTACGACAGTGTGTACAAGAAAGTTACAAGTGTGACGGTATACCAGACTGTAATGACGGAAGTGATGAATTAGGATGTCGTAAGATATTTTTTCTTAGATAAATAAAATTGATAAAGTCAATATTTAATTGAATTTTATAGCATCAATCGCACCAGATCAATGTAACAATGAGAAACAATTCAAATGCCAATCATCTGGAATTTGTATACCGAAATCATGGTATTGTGATGGAACGCCCGATTGTGATGATCGTTCCGATGAACCAACGTCTTGCGGACAAATTAATTGCCCTCTTAACTTCTATAAATGCAACAACTCAAAATGCATCTTTAAGGTAAATTTTATTTATGATTTATGATAAAAAATATTAAATAATTTGTTTAGGCTTATATATGTGATGGAAAAGACGATTGCGGTGATAATTCCGATGAAGGTTATCAACATGCTTGCGTTAAACCACCGTTTAGATGTCCTGATGGTCAATGGTTATGCCCAGGTGTGAGTGAACGATGTGTGAATATGACTAGCGTATGTGACGGAAAACCAGATTGCCCGAATGGAGCAGATGAAGGATCAGATTGTGATCTAAGCGAATGTGCGCATCAAGGCGGATTATGTTCAAATGGATGCAAACAAACACCAACGGTAAACATAGAAAAACAATTAACGAAGATTGTTTGTTAATGTCTTATATTTAGGGACCGTTGTGTCTGTGTCCTAGGGGAGAAACTCTAAGCAAGGATGGATTTTTATGCGAAGATATTAACGAATGTGAGCCACCTGGTGTCTGTTCGCAAACATGTGCAAACACGAAACGATCTTATATTTGTGGCTGCGTTCCTGGTTATATTTTGGAACCCAATAAACATTCATGCAAAGCTTTCAGTAAGTTTTAATTACATTTCATAGAAAATAATTAAAAATAAATTGCAAAATGTTTAGTATAAAATTGCTAAAACTTTCTATTATAAATTTTAACGTTGTTTAAAATATTTTGTATTTATCTATTTTAGACCATAGTGCTGCATTTTTAATAATATCAAATCGACACTCAATATTGGTGGCTGATTTAAATGAGCAGGGTTTGGAAAGGGTTCCCATTATCGTTGAAAATGTTGTTGCAACAGCTTCTAATATGCATACAGGAACAATATTCTGGTCAGATATGAAATTGAAAAAGATTTCACGATTAGATAGAGGTAGCGAACCCATTGAAGTTATAAATACGGGATTGGATTTAGTTGAAGGTTTAGCATATGATTGGATCGGTGGAAATATTTATTGGTTGGATTCTAAATTAAATACAATTGAAGTGTCTAAGGAAAATGGGTCAAATCGTATAGTTCTTGTTAAAGAAAACATTACACAGCCACGTGGAATGTGTCTTGATCCAAGTGCAGGGTAATTTAAGCGTTCATATTGTAGGAAGACAATTTTAATTAAAACATATAAACCTTTAGGGCCCGTTGGCTATTCTGGACTGACTGGGGAGAGAATCCGAGAATTGAAAGAATTGGAATGGATGGAAATAATCGTTCTACAATTATTAATACGAAAATGTATTGGCCGAATGGTTTAACTCTCGATACGGCTAATCAGCGTGTGTATTTCGCTGATTCAAAATTGGATTTTATTGATTTTTGTTATTATAATGGAACCGGAAGACAGCAAGTTCTAGCAGGAAGTCATTATTTATTACATCCCCATTCTTTAACTTTATTTGAAGATACTTTATATTGGACAGATCGCCAATTAAATAGAGTTTTATCTGCTCATAAATTTAAGGGTAAATTTAACTTTCATTAAATATGCGGCGTTAAATAGTAAAGAATTTTAATTAAATAGGAAATAATCAAACGGTGGTATCACATCTAATATCGCAACCGCTAAGTATCCATGTGCATCATCCATCTTTGCAACCAATGTCCGGAAATTCATGTGAAAATGCGCCATGTCAGCACATTTGCTTGTTATCTCCAAATATGTCGCCGGGATATACTTGCAAATGTAAAGCTGGGTTTAGATCAACAGACGATGGCCGTTGTATTGAAGAAGAGACTTCGTTCCTTATGGTTATGAAAGGATCGCAAATTATTGATGTTTCAATTACACCGGGAGATAAGACCGCTGGTTTTCTTACTGCTATTGTGGGCATTGATAATGGCATTCAAATTGATTACGATCGCAAGAATGGTAATATATTTTGGGTCGAAGGAAAACAAGACGACAATGATAATGTAAGCGCATTACTTCATATGCATTCTATTGTATTAACGTAAATTGTTTATTACAGTGCACGATATATTCAACACCATATGGCGGCGGAAATAAAACACAAGTACTTGGACCAAATACCGGAATTGTCGGATCCCCGTCAACTATTGCATTCGATTGGCTGGGCAGAAACTTATTTATTGGAAATCGAATTGCTAGTAATATTGAAGTTATTCGCGTCGATGGAAAGCAAAAATACCGTGCAATTATACTTGCCAATAATGGTAATAAAACCTCAGTCTCTCTACCGAGATCAATTTGTCTTGACCCGCTCGAAGGTAAATTATATTGGACGGATGGCGGAGGGCACGGGGTACCACAAAAAGTTGGAAAAGCTAATATGGATGGAACAGAGCCAGTTATATTAGTTAAAGATGTCGAACGTCCAGAAGCAATTACAATTGATATTGATAGGAAAATGTTATACTTCAGCACACAACATCCACCATTAATTATTACAATGGACGTTAATGGCGGAGATCGAAGAAATCTTTTATCCGAAGAAAATAATATTATGAGACCGAAAGCTTTAGCCGTATTAGACAGCCGATTATATTATCTTGATCCAGCTTATGAAAAATTAGCTCGCATTGATTTGCCGCAAGGAAATAACGAGCGCGTTATATTAGAGAATGAATCAGAGTTGAAAACGTTTACTATTTATAAGAAACGCGCCAATATCAATCATCCATGCACCACAAATAATGGCGGTTGCAGTCACATCTGCTTGCCAAAAGGACAAACGAACGTCTGCTTATGCAGTTTAGGATACAAAAAAGAAAATCTTATTGATTGTACACCGTACAAAACATTCCCGGTTGTTGCTCAATTAGATATGATTAGAGGTTACAGCTTAAAAGATAGTGCCGAAGCAATGGTTCCAATTGCTGGAGCAGGACATCATATTTTACATGTGGATGTGCATTACGCTGAGAACTGGATTTATTGGGTGGAATTTAATCGCGGCACTTGGAATGGAATATTCAGAATTCGACCAAATGGTACCGAAATGCAGCCTATAATTCATGATGGAATTGGAAGCAACGGCATTCGAGGCTTAGCAATAGATTGGGTTGCTGGAAACCTCTATTTCACAAATGTATTTCCACATGAAAATTATTTAGAAGTATGTTGGTTGGATGGAAGAAATAGAAAGGTATTGGTTAAAACAACAATCGATGCACCACGCGAATTGGCTTTGAATCCAATAAAGAGGATTTTATATTGGATTGATTATGGGCAATATCCTAGAATTGGACGCGCTAATTTGGATGGCACAAATTGGACTCCGGTGGTTACATCCGGAATAAGTACACCTCGCGATTTAACGGTCGATATGTTAACTCATGATGTTTATTGGGTCGATTCCACTCTAAATATGATTCAAAAAATATCTTACACTGGTGGAAATAGACAAATAATCAGAAGAAATTTACCAAATCCAATGGGAGTTGCGGTACATATGGGAGACGTTTATTGGGTTGATAGAAATTTATTGACAGTGTACAAAGCGTCCAAATTAGAAGACAATAGTAGTTTACCAACAAAAGTCAGAACGAATTTGCAGAAATTGAGAGATATTGCTATGTTTGATATAAGTAACCAACCTCAGGACGACACAAATCCTTGCTTAAAACTAGGAAACGGCGGCTGCGATCAATTATGTTTCTCATATCCACTTGATGTACCATCAGGAAGTGTTTTAAATTACAAATGTAACTGTGCGACCGGAAAACTTGCAAGTGATGGTAGAAAATGTGACGCAGTTAATGAATATTTAGTGTTTTCAACAAGAACGGAAATTAGAGCTATAAGTTTAGATCCAAAAGTAACTGCAGTGGCATTCAAACCAATGACAAATCTTTCAAATGTTGTGGGCATTGACTTTGATTTTGCTGATAATACATTATTATTTACGCAAATCCGGCCATGGGCTAGAATTGCTTCAATGCCAGCCAGTAATCCAACAGCAAGCAGCATTAAAAATGTTATTAATAAAGGAATTAATCCTGAAGGAATTGCTTATGATTGGACACAGAAAAAAGTTTATTGGACGGATTCTACAAATCACAGCATTTATGCAATGAATTTAGATGGAACAGATTTGGTAATGATTGCTAGAGTAGAACGTCCTAGAGCAATTGTACTAGACCCTTGCAATGGAACATTATTCTTTACGGATTGGGGCAAATTTGGTACATCCGGCAAAATATTCAGAACAACAATGGCCGGCTCACTTCGCAAAGTGATTATCGATAAGAATTTGTCGCAACCATCTGGATTAGCAATTGATTATGATGACAATATGCTGTATTGGACTGACGCTGTAAGAGAAAAAATTGAAAGATCCGATTTGAATGGACAAAATCGCGAAGTTCTAATATCAGCAACAATTTATCCATTTTCAATCACAGTATTTCGTGATTACATTTATTGGACTGATTTGCAACTTAGAGGAGTTTATCGAGCTGAAAAATACACTGGTGCTAATATGATAGAAATAGTGAAGAGATTAGATGATAGTCCTAGAGATATACAAGTGTTCTCAACAAGTAGACAGACATGTAGTGTTAATCCTTGTCATATAAACAATGGTGGATGTGCACAAAGCTGTCACCCGGCACCCAACGGAACTGCGGAATGCAAATGTGATGATAATTCTAAACTAGTTAATGAAGGCAGAATGTGTGTTGCGAAAAATCTCACATGCGATTCATCGAAATTCTATTGCGCTAATGGTAAATGTATTTCACGAATGTGGTCTTGTGACGGGGAAGACGATTGCGGTGATAATAGCGATGAAGATGTTAATTATTGCTGTAAGTTGTTTAAAAGCTTCTATTAATTTTTCCTAATTTTTTATTTATTTTCGCAGCATTCCATTCATGTTCGTCAAATGAGTTTAGATGTGCAAATGGAAGATGTATTTTTAAAACATGGAAATGTGATCATGAGAACGATTGCAAAGATGGAACTGATGAAGTTGACTGCCAATATCCGCCATGCGCAACCGGAGAATTTACATGTGCCAACCATAGATGCATTCCAATGTCACAAGTTTGCAATGGAATAAATGATTGCAAAGATAATGTAACATCCGACGAAACTCATGAGAGATGTCCTAAGAATACAACTTGTCCCGTGAACCACTTGAAATGCGAGAAAACAAATATTTGCGTTGAACCCTATTGGCTTTGTGATGGAGATAATGACTGTGGCGACAATTCTGATGAAAACCCGCTACATTGCGCGCAAAGGACTTGTCCACAAAACAGCTTCAGATGTCCAAATCATCGATGCATTCCAGCAACTTGGTATTGCGATGGTGATGATGATTGTGGTGATGGAGCAGACGAACCGCCAGAGTATTGTAAGAGTGAAGGACGTACTTGCTTCGGAGATCTATTTACTTGTGATAATGGAAATTGCATTCCACGAATTTATATATGTGATGGTGATAATGATTGTGTGGATAATAGTGATGAGGACACTCGACATCAATGCAGTAAGTTGAAAATGATTTAATTAAATTTTCCAGTTTGATATCAAATTGTTTCTAGACGATAGACGATGCGATGATGAAACTGAATTTACTTGTGAAGCAAATAAAGCGTGGGGACGAGCACAATGTATACCAAGAAAATGGCTGTGCGATGGAGATCCTGATTGTGTTGATGGCGCTGATGAGAATTCAACGCTGCACAATTGTGCGACACCACAACCATGTTCAGACGATCAATTTACTTGTGCCAATGGACGTTGCATTAATAAAGTAAGTAATTTGCTAAAACTATTAAATAATTGCTTAATTATGTTGGCGTTTACTTTGTTATTCATTTTAAATAATTAAATTAAATTAAAAAAAGTCTTTATTACATTAGTTTGACAATGAGCACAGCTTGCTCGAAACTATAATCGCAGCAATTAAATGAATAGCAATTCGAAACAAAGTACATTTAATTTAATAAAATAATTTCTTTTTTATAAAATAGGGTTGGCTATGTGATCACGATA
This sequence comes from Deinopsis erosa, assembly GCA_027574845.2. Classification (NCBI taxonomy): domain Eukaryota; kingdom Metazoa; phylum Arthropoda; class Insecta; order Coleoptera; family Staphylinidae; genus Deinopsis; species Deinopsis erosa. The sequence goes on from JAODFZ020027345.1 coordinate 11,758, forward strand.
ATGATTGTGGTGATGGCACTGATGAAGGAAAAGAATGTAATTCTAAATATAAAACATGTTCAGCTCAAGAATTTAGTTGCCAAAATTTCAAATGTATTAGAAATCAATATAGATGTGATGGAGAGGATGATTGCGGTGATCATAGTGATGAAGTAGGATGTAGTAAGTGTATTTAAGTTTATTTTTATACAATAAATTGATTAATTATCGTTTTAAGGCAAAGAAAATAATACGTGCGCTGAACAAGGACAATTCGCATGTGCTAGTGGAAATCAATGTATCGACATGCAACTTGTATGTAATAAAGTACCTGACTGTAATGACCAATCTGATGAACCATTACACTGTAATGTTGATGAATGTGCCAAAGTAGAAATCCATCAATGCGGCCATAAATGTATAGATACACCTACCGGTTTTGAATGCGAGTGTAATCAAGGCTACAAGTATTGATATAAATTGTTGTCTTAGTCACATGTAATTTATCATTTCTAATGTGTTTCAGGTTATTAGCGGATAAAAAAGCTTGCGCAGACATAGATGAATGTATAGAGACACCGGGAGTGTGTTCACAATATTGTTCAAATACACCGGGTGGATATTATTGCAAATGTAATGAACAGTTCTATGAAAGAGAGATTGATGAACATACATGCAAACGTAAAGATAAAACTGAGCCTTGGCTGATATTCACAAATAAATATTATGTGCGTAATATGTCTGTTGATGCGCACACTTATAATTTAGTGCATCAGGATCTATTGAATGTCGTTGCAATTGATTATGATTATGCTGACCAAAAATTGTATTTCTGCGATGTAACAGCCAAAACTATCTTCAGATCGACTATAGGTGGTAATGGAGAGAAAGAGCCGGTTATTCGGCATGACTCGCATGGCTTAGAAGGAATTGCAATTGATTGGATCGGACGTAAATTGTATTGGCTTGATCGACACTCGAAAAATCTGGATGTAGCTGAACTTGATGGTACGCGCCGTAAAACGTTGAAAACTGGAATTGCTGATCCTCGCGCTCTAGTTGTTCATCCTGGTACAGGTTATATATATTTTACATCTTGGCATTTGCAAGCATATATCGGTAAAATTGGCATGGATGGGTCCAACTTTACGAGAATTTTAACATGGGAAGACGATATTGCATGGCCCAACGCGTTAACAATTGATTACTTCACTGATCGCATTTACTGGGCTGACGCGCATTTAGATTACATTGCCTTTGCCAATTTGGAAGGAAAGAATAGACATATCGTTCTATCAGGATCGAAAGTACCTCACGTGTTCGCTCTCAGCCTCTTTGACGATTATGTGTATTGGTCTGATTGGAATATGAAAGCAATTACTAGAGCAAACAAATTTAACGGCAACAATATGCAAGTTATAAGAAACACAACACATCGACCGTACGATGTACATATTTATCATACATTAAGACAATTGCCGTATCCAAATCCATGTGGAACTAATAACGGAGGTTGTTCGCATCTATGTTTGATCGGTCCGCCAATCGCGTCTAGTTATTTAAATATTGAAGGATATGGGGAGGAAGGAGCAACAAGTTATAAATGTGCTTGTCCAAATCAATTCTATTTAGCAAATGATAAGAAAACTTGTATTGCAAATTGCACGACAGGACAATGGAGATGTGGCGGTAACGATGAAAAATGCATTCCTTGGTTCTGGCAGTAAGTACTTTTTCACAATATATATATAACAAATGATTAATGATCTTTTATTTAAGATGCGATGGAGAGAAAGATTGTAAAGACGGATCTGATGAGCCGGCAACTTGTCCACCAAGACAATGCCGCGCTGGAACGTATCAATGCAAAAATGGAAATTGCACACCGTCAGCTACTATATGTGATGGTACCGATGATTGCGGCGATGGTTCAGACGAACAAAATTGCAATATGCCATGTCCTGAATTGGAATTCAAATGTAAATCGAATGGACGATGTATTCTCGATAGTTGGAAATGTGATGGTGATGCGGATTGCAAGGATGGCTCAGATGAAGATCCAAGTATTTGCCATAAACGAGCCTGTGATCCAGAAACTGAATTCAGCTGTAAGAATGGACGTTGCATACCCAAGTTATGGATGTGCGATTTTGATAATGATTGTGGTGATGACTCCGATGAACCTGCTTACATGTGCAGGCAAAAGAATTGTACGACGGGATGGCAAAGATGTCCTGGAAGATCAAATTACAGGTAAAATAATATTTATTTTATATAGACAACAATTGGTATTAAAAAAAACTTTGTTAGATGTATTCCAAAATGGTTGTTCTGCGATGGCAAAGATGATTGTCGTGATGGTTCAGATGAATTGCCAGTAAATTGTCCGTCTTGCAATACCGATACAGATTTCAAGTGCGCTAACAATAGATGCGTTCCACGTCAATGGACTTGTGATTTCGCTGACGATTGTGGTGATGGTAGCGATGAAACTGAAGCGCTATGTAAAGGAAATTATAGAGAATGTTCGGAGTCCGAATTCCGTTGTAACAATGGAAAATGTATATCAACTAGATGGAGATGTGATCATGAAGATGATTGTGGTGATAATACGGATGAATTAGGTTGTAGTGGCTTCCAATGCAAGAACGGCACATTCCAATGCGCTTCTGGTCATTGTATCGCTTCTTACTTTAGATGTGATGGAGATAGAGATTGCAGAGATATGTCAGATGAAATGAATTGTCCACCAAGATATCCAGGTATAATACATCTGCGATTAACATTTTATTGTAGAATAATTTTAATTAATGTTGTAAATTATAGGAGGAAGATATTGTCCAGAATCTCGATTCCAATGTGATAATCGTTTATGTATTAGTCAAGCTGATTTATGCGATGGGGCTGATGATTGCGGTGATGGCTCAGATGAATCTCCCACCCTATGTACCAACTTTAATTGCGACACTTTGCGCCGATTCCAATGCGCTAATCATAGATGCGTTGCCAGATACCAACTATGCGATGGTGTTGATAATTGCGGCGACGGTTCCGATGAAAATAATATGACATTGTGTGCAACTAAACTAAAACCGTGCAATATACACACTGAATATCAATGTGCAAATAAGAAATGTATTGATAAAGCGCAAGTTTGCGATTTTGCTGATGATTGTGGTGATGGATCAGATGAATTAGGATGTCATCATAATAGCGTTTGTTTGCTTAGCAATATGGGTGGATGTGAACAGCGTTGTATGAATTTAACTGATGGTGGTTACATTTGCGCCTGTCATACCGGTTATATAATATCGAAAAATAATAGAAAGAAATGTCAAGATGTTGATGAATGTGCGACGGGAACACATCATTGTTCGCAAATATGTACAAACTTCAACGGCACGTACAGTTGTTCTTGTCAAGGCGGTTTTAGATTATCTGATGGATTGTCGGGAGTTTGTAAAGCTGAAAAGGATGACACTACTTTAATATTCGCAAATGGTCCGGAAATAAGAGCATTTTCTCTAATGGATAATGACGAAATAGATGTAATAAGCGAGGAAAAGCGAATTGAAGCTCTTGATTACGATCCTCAATCACAAATTATTTTCTGGGCTGATAGCTACGATAAGACGATAAAACGTTCATATATGACCAACGCGTTGAATGGAGAAGTGAAGACGGGTTACGCGCAGGATTTGAATATGAAAGGCAATTCGAAACCAACCGCTGTCGCTATTGATTGGGTGGGCGATAATTTATATTGGACGGAAATTGATAGAGCCGGATCTAAACCGAAAGGACGCGTTATGGTTGCGAAAACAGATGGCAGATATCGAAGGGCTGTGGTGAATGTCGGTTTGGAAAGTCCAACGTCGCTTGTGGTTGATCCACAATTGGGAAGAATGTTCTGGTCTGACTCTGGATCAGCTCCTAAAATCGAAGTTTCATGGATGGATGGCTCTAAACGCAGGCCATTAATAACTGAAAATATCAGACATCCAACTGGCCTGTCTATTGATTATTCTATGGATCACACTTTATACTGGGTTGATACTAAACTAAATACTATTGAAACAATGAAGCATGATGGATCGAATAGAAAAACAATATTAAAAGGTGAAATCCTAAAACATCCGATTTCATTGGATGTTTTTGAATCTAGTCTCTTTTGGGTTACCCGAGATACAGGTGAATTATTAAGACAAGATAAATTTGGAAGAGGTGTACCGGTCATTATACAAAGAGATTTAGTAAATCCATCAGGTGTTAAAGGTAATTTAAAATAAATACTTTCGTAAGTGCATAAAATTATTTGTTTTAATTTCTAGTTTATCACAACTTACGCTACAATACAACAATTAATAATCCATGCCGCAATAATGAATGCTCTCATTTATGTCTACTCGTACCTGGTGGTCATAGATGCTCATGTCCAGATACCTCTGCAATGCCGTCTCATAGGGGTAAAACGGAGATAATTTGTGATGCTGCTGCTGAACGTGCTAGGCCACTGCCACGCGTTTGTGCTTGTCAAAACGGAGGTTTATGCAGAGAAGGCGATTCCAGTGAATTGAATTGTGAATGTCTTGAAGATTTCCATGGCACTTATTGTGAAGTTCATACCGCGCATAGCCGAATAACAAATTCAACAAATGTAGCTGCCATACTTATTCCAATTATCGTGATATTATTAGTTCTAGGCGCAGCTACTGGCGTATGGTTCTTCATTAGGAAACGACCATTGTAAGATATAATCTAAAATATATATAAAAAAAAAACAAGAATTAATTATTGTTTTCTTTTACAGTGGTAAAGGATCAGGCTTGGGAAGTTTATCAAGTAGTCAGACAGTTTCATTTAGGCAAGGCACAAACGTTGAATTTGGACCTAACACTTTCAATAGCAATGGCAGCACAGGTTCTGTAGAGCCAATTGATGTGGCATACAACTTAGATCCAATGAATAATAAATCCAGAGATTTCCATAACCCAATGTATGATGCAGTACAAAATAATACAGATACAACCGGAAATGGAAGTTCAGGTAAGAAATAATTTATTGAATCAGCACTTGCTAAATTTCACAAAAG
>JAODFZ020027433.1:0-32412 GCA_027574845.2 Deinopsis erosa
GAATTTTTTTATCTCGAATCCATCTCATGTTATCTTCCATTATATCATCTCTATTCTGTCTACGTTCCATGGAACTGTAAATAAAAAAAGAATATTAGTAATAGGATGTAAAAAAATAACCCATACACCCCTAACCATCAGGGACCTTAATCAGTCAAACCCTAAACTGAGAACTGCATCTTGTTACGACTTTGTAGATAGGCGACACAGACTTTTCACCTGCACAGCATCGTCGTATGCACAAGTTTATGAAAATTTATTATGCGTGGGTCACATTGATACGCATAAAGAAACTCAAACATAACTACTAGAAACAGTGGCGTCGTAAGGGGGGTGCGGGCGGTGCGGTCCGCACCAGGTGAACCCTCACAAGGGGTGACACCCAAATATAAACGCAAAAACGTTCGGCATCGTCGGCATCGTCGTATGCAAGAGTTTATGAAATTTTAAAATTTAATGTTAGTTATTTACCCAAGGTTGTTCAATTTCCTCATATCATTGTGTTGCAATCCTTTTCCAACTGACTTTCTTTCTGCAAGCTTTTGAAGCTAACATTCCCCTTAACCATGAAGGTTTCGTATCACATTTTTCCTAAATTAAAGAAATAAATTAATAATTTTTAAACATTGTTAATTTAAAAACCAACCTTGTAGCATCATTAAGAGCATTTCGTCTATATTGTTGAGATTCGTATTCGAGTCTCTTTTAATTTATTAATTTAAGAATCCAAAACCATTCTTAAAAATCTCTTCGTTCTGAATTAAAATATCCAACGTAAACATTAAACACTTACTTACTTGACTTTCGTAAGCTTCCGCAGTTCATTTTCATCATCTTCATTACTCGACGGTTCAATTTTCGAACGAAATATTAATTAACTATTTTTGAAACATCTTCGTTTTGTGCATTACATGGAAGATATCCAATTCCAATACATGTCGCTGTTTCATCAATCAATTTTTCTTAAAAATTAATTTTTGCAACTATTTCATTCAATGTTGAAAAATATCGATTTTATATTCTTACCGCAGAAGTACGAGCTGTAACCACTGCGCAAGTGAGCTGGTCGGAAGGGTTCTTCTAATTAGCATCAAATATCCAACGAAAACATAGCGTCAAATCTCACTTCCTTTCAAAAATTTATAATTGATAATTTTGTGTCAATTTTTGAGAAATACATTTTTAAAGATTGCAGATATATTTATACAACTGTAAGAGCAAATAATACATAATAAAACAGTAAAATATTTAAATTAACCACGTAACTGAAATTCAATTTTTGCAAATTCTATTCCTAAAAACATGTTTTTAAATAAAAATATATTTATATATCAAAAGATATCTATTTATTTGTATTTACACAATTAATTTGTAATATACAAATTAAAGGTAGGCCTGATCATTCACGAAATCAAACTCTTCCACAGCCACCTTTATATAAATATAAATTGTTTAGTATAAAACAGCACAATAATGGTAATCACTGATTTGATTGAATTATTTTAAAATAAAAGAAACAAAATGCCAACAGAAGTGTATAAATAAATAAGTCTCCTGAAATGAAACAAACACTATCAAACTGTACACGCACTGGCTAAGTGTTTAAAAATTTTCATAATTTTAGTTTATGGTTGTCGTCGATCATAATCTCGACGATATTCTCTATCGGGACGCCAATCACGTGAGAATTTTTGTTCAGATGAAGAAGAGTATGGCGCATTTTGACTGTAACCACTAGGATAATGAGTATTGTAATTAGGACGTGGATTTAGTGGCGCAATACCGTCACGGCCTCTTTGGAATCTCCATTCATCCTTATTTACCGCTCTATAAATATATAATTAATTAATAATTAAATATATCCTTACTATATAGTAATATAGTAATTATTACCTAGAATCTGATGAGCGAGGCGGTTCTCGATCTCTACTATACGGTACTCGGTTGTATTCGAATCTATCCTTTCTGTGATCAGAAAATCTCTCTCTTGATTGAGACCACCTTTCATGATCGTGCCCTCTTGAAAGTCCCTCGGAAGAAAATGAGTGTCCAGATGCAGAATTTCCTTCTCGCTCTCTCCACCTTGAAACTTTTCTATCCTTCTCTTTACTTCTTCTGCAATTATATAACCAAAAATATAAATAATTGATAAAAGTAATTTAAAAATATTATTACTTCTTCGAGTCCCTGTCAGTACTTTCACGTTCAGGATCGTCGTATTTTCGTTTTGTGTTATGATCTTTATCGCTACGATCCTTATCACTTTTGTCTTTGGAAGACCCGGGCTTATCATTCTGTAATTTATAAATCTTTAAAAAAATGTAACTTATTTAATTTAAATTGCTGGTATTACTTCATTTTTCTTATCTGCTTTCTTAATTGCTCTTTTATATAATTTATATAGTTTTTGAGAATCGTATTCCGTAAATTTAGATACAAAATACCAAAGATTGCTGAAATAAAAATAAAATTAATTAAAGAAGTTTATAAAAGCTTATAAATTTACCTTCTCCATTCTTTTATTTTTTCGGGATCCGTGTATTGGCTTAAACAATGATTAATCTGTTCTCCAATTTGAATTAAACATAATCTTGTATGATTAACTTGCTCAGTTTCACTTAGCGATTCATCTGGATTATCTAAAGCTTTCAATGCTTTTTTCACGGGTCGCATTTTTTCTTTACACTATAAAAATATGATTAAAATTCAATGTATAATTTATAAAAATTAGTTTGTTACCTCATTAAATATCGATGGATCCAAGTCACCCAGAACATCGAGAGCTCTGGGCTCATTATTTGCAGTAAAATGCATTGGACCTGCACTTTTCTCCTTCTTTTTACTCTTCTTCTTATCGCGTTCCTTTTCTTTATCATGCTCTTTGAATTGATTCTTTTCTTTCTTTTCGGATTTAGAGTCATTATTTTCGGATGCATCTTCATCCTTCCTCTTCACTTTTCTTGAAGCGGATGCATTTGTTTCATCATTTGAACTACCATCTTCCTCAACTATCTCTTTTGTCATAGCTTTTGCTTTTCTTTGCCGTTTTGGCTTATTGATAGAACCTTTCTTTTGGTCAATTTGTTTTTTAAGTACTTTTAAGAGATATTCTGCGCGCGACTGCAAATGTTTTGCTTGTGGTTTCTTATCTTCATTTGCTAAAATTTTGTCACTTATTCCGAATGATGGATCCATTTTTATTTGTTCCCAAGATCCCATTCCATATTGATAAATGCCTAGTAACAATTTAGAATCTTCAAACGCTCCCCAATCTACATCAAAATGTGCTGGTTTAGTTTTAGCTTCCAGTTTCCATCTTTTCCGTTCATCTAAATTCGAGGGAAGAATATCATCAAGCGGTTGTAATTCCTCCTCGCATTGCATCATTGTTTTAGCATTCACAGAAACGCCACCAAGTTTAAATGAAGGACCTCTATTTCTCTTTTTACCCTCCGGTCCATTTTCAGTGTTTTCTTTAGTATGTTCTCCCATGTACGATTTACATCGTTCGCGTAAAAGTTCACCTAATTTCCGTAATTCTGCTAATGGTTTCTCCTGAAGTTCCGCATCACATGCAACGGCTTCTAATCGTTTGATAGGAGCACAAAATTTTTTAAAACTTTTAACAAAACGACGAATTTCAGCGTCCGTAAAGTTCTTAATTCGTTCTCTATTACCTAAAGGTGGACGTCCTCGTTTTCTAGGCCTTTCATCATCACTTTCTTCCCCTTCAATGCTTGATCCTGCAGAGTCGTCACCTTGCTTTCGTTTCTTACCACGACCTTCTTCAGCATCACTTTCCGATTGATTTATTTGTTGCAATGTTTTTCTGGAACGTGGAGGTAAATATAAATCCTCCATTTCTTTACTCTTCTCTTCTTCCTCGACTTTCTTTCTTAATCTTTCTGGAATAATATCATCCCAATCTTTACTTTCTGATTCATCTTCTTGAACTGTATCCTGAGATGTGGGTGAGTGTTCACTATCTTCATCAAATGCTTTTATTTTCGCTACTTTGAAAGCTGAAAGTAGCTCATCACCTGCCAAGCTTGGGCCTTCATCTCTTGTTTCAGCGCGACGAAGAATTTCATCAATATCACACTGCAATATATCACATATACAAATTAAGAAATTTACTACATAAAATATCCTAAAATAGGCAATATTTTATATCTATTTTAGCTCGAAAATAAAATATATTTAAAATAAATACACACCACGGGATCGTCAGTTTCATCTTCTTCATCTTTGAACAACTCTTCAGCGCCAAATTTAAGAATAGCAGTGAGATCTTCTTTATTAAATGGATTATTATTACTAGAACCTTTCTTATCTAAGACGGTACGGCCGGTGGTATCCATTCGTTGAATAACCAAGTGATCCAAAACCATTTTCTGTTTTGCTCTTTCAACAATTTCTTCTTCGACTGATCGGGCAGTTACTAAACGGTATATGTTAACTTGATTTTTCTGACCTATTCGATGCGCTCTAGCTTGTGCTTGCAAATCATTTTGTGGATTCCAATCGGAATCGAATATTATAACGGTATCAGCTGTTGCTAAATTAATTCCTAATCCACCAGCTCGTGTAGATAATAGAAAGCAGAAATCTTGTGAACCTTCTGCATTAAAATGATCTAACGCTTGTCTTCGCAATTCTCCTTTTATACTACCGTCGAGTCTTTGGAATGGAAAATGTCTATATTGTAAATATTCGCTCAAAACGTCTAACATGCGAACCATTTGCGAGAATATTAGTACTCTGTGCCCTGTTTCACGTAATCTAATCAATAATTTATCTAATAATAGTAATTTTCCAGAGCCCTTCAATAATTGCTAAAAAGAAAAAATAAATCAATAATGCTATTGAATTTGAATTAATGTGACTTACTTGAAGGTAATCGGTCTCATTAACTTGTAGATCATGTTGCATTGGCTTCGTTAATAACGCATGATTACAACATTTTTTAAGTTCTATTACTATATTTAAGAAAGTATTTGTAGATCCTTTAACTCCCTTTCTCAAAGCATTATAATTTTTCGTTAAAATCCATTTATAATATTGTTTTTGAATTGGAGTCATTTCCACGCGTAAAATTTGCTCAACTTTTGCGGGCAAAGATTTCTCTACATCTTTCTTAACTCTTCGTAATATAAAAGGTTCTAATTGCTTGTGCAATTTTCCATAACCTTTGGTTGATGCACTTTCATGCTCCACCTCAAATTCAGCCCATGTTTCAAACCTTAATGAATAAAACTATTTCATTAATTTTGTTTTAAATTGATTGACAATTATCTTACTTTCCGGGCATAATAAAATGCAACAGTGCCCACAATTCCTTGAGACTGTTTTGCAATGGGGTACCAGTAATAAGTAATCTATGATTAGTGTCAAATTCCATGAGAGCTTTGTACAATAAGGAATCGTCATTTTTAAGACGATGAGCTTCATCAACTAATAAAACAGCCCAACTTAAACTACCCAAAAATGCTTTGTCTTTTAAAACTATTTCATATGTAGTTAAGATAGCATTAAACTTCAGTCTTTTAGAGCCTTCGTGAGACCATTCATATTGCCTAATCTAAAGTTAATTACCGAAAACGAAATCAATAATACTGAATGAAAAATCAATAATCTAAATTCACTTACAATATTTCGCGAATTAACATCACCTAAGTAGGTGACAAAGTTCATTTCTGGAGCCCATTGAGTAAATTCCCGTTGCCATGACGTCATTGTTGATAACGGTACAACACACAAGAATGGCCCATGCACTTGGTAGGTATTAAATAAATAATACAAGAAACAAATGGTCTACATAAAAAAATAGTTGCCATTAGATCTAAAAAAGTCCTTTTACCGTTTTGGTTAATGACTTTAGCTCACCTGAATTGTTTTACCCAGACCCATTTCATCAGCTAATATCACCGAGTTCTCCTTCGTCCATGAATGAATCAGCCAATTCAATCCATCCATTTGATAATCACGGAGAACTAAATTCTATTAAAATGAATAAATAATTTAATTGATAATGATTGAAAATTGAGAAAACAATGTACCCCTTCCTCTCCCTTCATGTAATCAGGTTGCAATTTGACTTCATGAAACTTTGGTCTTTGCTTTAATGCTTTGCAATGCCTTGAAGGTATTCGCTTCGATTCCTCCCTTTCAACAAATTCACTTATTTTCTTTGGCCACTTCTTTTGGATAAGAGCAGAATCTTCCCACGTTGCTTCAGAATATGGCAAACATTCCCATTTGACGAAGAAATCGCTTCCCCCATCAGGCCGATTATATTTAGATATAATTCGTTCAACATTATTATAGCTATTTAATAGACCTTGGCCTAATTCAAGTTGACATTCATGATATTCAATATCTTCAGGTGTCGCATATCTCCTCCATTGTGTAATTTCAATTTCTTTTTTGATAAAATTTTCTAATTTTTTGACTCCTTTCACTTTTTGTTCCTTTAGCGACACTTCCGATTCCCAGGTATTGTGAATGTGCGCCCAATCCTTCCACTTAATCAGGTACTGAGTTTCCGTGTTATCCGCATCACAACTTTCATTTGGATCACCATTTTCTTCAACCGCATACACAGTCGTTATATTCCCAACCACTGCAATACCCACTATCATTAACACACACCCCAAAAATAAAACACAATTTCATTTACTACCTCCTTTTTTGCCATTTCGTTGAGCTAGAACACGTTCAATAGTCTCAAACTTTTCTTCAATTATTGGTTCGATGGGACCAATTGGTTCAACTTCCAACAAATCTTCCGAATCGGTTTTCTCCTCGTCACTAGCTTCCTTATAACTAACTGTAGCAGCCGTTCTTCTCGTTGCGGTACGTCGGCGATCTTCATCCTCATCATCCGAAGATTCTTCAGTGCTGTAACGATTCCGCATACTCTTATTAATTGGCCGCCTACTCCTACTACTAGCAGATTTCTTCGATCCAACATGTTTGCTAGGTGGTGGTCGTTCCATACCATCTTCTGAATCACTATCGGAGGTACTAGCGTCATTATATCGGAATTCATCACTGAAATATTTTAAAATAGATAAAATAATTGAAATGAAACTCATAACACAACTTAATTAAGTGTTTATTTCAACCTATCTATATGTTATAAGATTCTAATTACAAAAAATAGAATATGCAATATGTAAGCACCTGTTTTTGTCACTTGCCGACTTTCGAGAGGAACGTGTTCGTTTAGGACTACTGCTTTCACTATCTTCTTCGTCAGGTTGCCACTAAATAGAAATAATATTGTAAAATAAATACTTGATGGATAGATAACAAAAGAAAAACCTACTTCCTCATTTTTTGATTTATCCAAAGATGAACTGGTACAGCTTATAGTTGTGGTGGTAGTAGTATTTTTCTGTTCAGAATCACTAGATTCCGAACTGGATGAACCAGAATCGCTATAATTGATTGAAATAAGAAACAATTAATTGAAAATATTCAAGAAATCCTAAATTACCTATCGGAACCTGAATTCGATGATGAACTTTTACTTTCATTGTCGGTCCCTACTTCAATTTCATTTTCTGAATTATCAGAATCTGAGCCTCCATTCTATAAAAATTACAATTATTTGTGACTTTAGTTAGCAAACTTACTAATGAACAATACCAATACTAGGGTACAGAATGTATGAATCACACTTTATCAATTCCAAAATGTACGAATTTTAAGGTTAATTCCCATGAATTCTGAAAATTTTTAATGAAAATATTCTCCAAATTTATGTATTATGAAAGATAATAAGAAAGAATAAATTTATATGTACGTAGTTTTTTTATACGGTGCCCTAAACACATTTTACCGCATAAAGGGTTAATAGATAATTATAATCCTAATTAAAAATATATTTTTTAATGCTTAAACATCGTAAGAATTCAATTGGATTAATTTTCTTGTGTTTATAGAAAATATTAGCAAAATATCAAAGAACTTAAAGTAGCTGAAAGATACATACATGTGAATAGGGACAAATTAAGGGCTATAATGAGGAATTTATTAGAGTTTTTGAGAAGAAATCAAAGAATTTTATGTGCAACTGTTGGACTGATTTAAGGCAAAAATATTCTACAAATTATAAGAAAATTAATACAGAAATAAGTGAAATACACTATAGAATCCATTGGAATAGGTTCTATCAATATAAACAACAAAGTTTGAGCTAAATTTGCAAAAATGGGTACATCTTAAAAATTGAAAATTTTGCGCTTAATAGATGAAATGCACTCTAAAGAATCGCTGGGAAGGAAGAAAAGTGTGGAACACATCTTCCTAAGGGTACAAAATGGGTAAAAACTGTTTGTAAACAATAAATGTAATGTGAAAATTGTATAAAGTGTTATGAGAAAATGAGCCACGCCCTGACTTTGCAATTAAGCTGTAGCCATCAGGACCACGTAAAATACAAGGAAACATAATCATTATTAAAATCAACCCTTATATTAATAAAATAATTGAGTATTCTTACCTCAGACATGGTGTGTAGTTTTTAGTTAAATTTCAAAGCTCTGCTACATGCAATTTGTTACATAACAAATCGAAAATACAGTTGAATTGTTCCTTAAATCACACATGCCGTTGTTTTGTTTAAAAAAAATTAATAATGATAAAACAATGAAAATTGAAAACCGACTACTAGCGAGAAGCAAGTGCTCTCGCCATTTTGTGTTCAATTGATACAGAGAAATCTCGTTGTATTCGTATTGCCGATGAAAATATAACAAAAACAACAGGTACACTATATGAAAATTGAAAAAAATTATTTGTTTGTCTTTAACTACTCGCACTTAATTTGGGGTTATATTACAAAATATTGATACCGTCGTAATCACAAAAAGTATGCCATTTTGACTTTCTTTCACAATCGACAGCGTAGTGTAGGCGCACGAGGGGAACGCGGTAAGACGATCGCGCATCTGGTGGGGTTTAGCACCCGAGATAATGTAGTGACGTCATCATACAACCTCTATAGACACTGGACATAAGGCCGAAATTTGATACACACAATTTATGTCGCTCCGTAACAACTAGGTGTAATTAAATAGCGTTTACGTTTCCGTTTCCTTGCTGTTCGAAAATCCGGGAATTTCAAATTCGAAACAAATTACATACGAGCAAAATTCGTTCTAAAAGTACTTATATTCAGCGTCACCTTATCCATTGGGCTAAATGGGCTATAGCCCAAAGTCATTTTAACAACTATCTAAACAAATTATTGAATAACATTTTTAATTTTAACGATTGCTTGATTGTTTTTCTAAATTTATATTTATATAAAAAATACTGACCTTATATACAATTTTCTTTCTGTTTATATTGTATATATAAATTTGGTGAAATGAATTGTCGAAAAAAACAAGTAATTTATAAATTATATAATTATTAATGTAATAAGGTTATTAGGGCCCAAAAATTCATACAATGGCCCTGTTTATATTGAATATATATTGAGATAAATCCTCTTAATATCATCACAAAATTTACACCAATTTATACATTTAAAAATTTATCTAAAATATATAATTGTATATTTATAAAAAATTGTTTTAAATTCAAAAATATACTTTTTGCGAATATCTATCTACATATATATTATGAAATAATTATTGATTTGCCATTTAGCTCTATAGTATAGTAGTAAACACTTATGCCTTGTATTACATGATGTTGATAAACAATATAAAAAATATAAGCAATTTAGTCTTTGAAGAAATATGAGACATTATTTTGTCTTATCACATAATATCAATAATAAAATGCTGTGCAATTTGGTTATTAGCAACGCATGCAAAACACAATAAACGTGAATAAAATGTTTACAAGAAAATTGAGAATATCTGTAAACATTTTATAATAATATAAAAAAGCAAGTAAAATTTAAAGCACATACGGAGTTTCATTTCTTCTAGATCAATATCTTCTAACAGGACATCGTAGTACTAAAGCACTTTCAGCAGAGATAATTGGTAACGAATTTTCGCAGTGGAAATTAATTAGATGACTGACACTTTGAAACATTCTGTCTTTTGTTCTCACCTAACACCAACACCAAAAACAACATAAACTTAATTAAATATCTATGTATTTACCATTATTTCACTTACCACTCCTTCAGGATCAATGAGAAGTAGATGTTTTTTCGTATTTTCCTGAAGGCCTGATAACACATATTGTCCTTTGGTATTCGGCGATTCACGAACAAGAAAATCACCATCTTTTTGTAGTCTTTTTTCCGCTTCAGCTCTACTAATTTGACCATGAAACCAAATTTCATTTTGCAGCTCAGCGAGCTGATCAAATTCCATTCCGTGACGTTTCATTGTAGAAGGTTGTGGTTGAGTAAAAGGTTCTGTTAACATAAAAAATAAACACAAATGATGATTCACATTTGATAAACATACGCATATCAAAAACGTCTCGCTCCTTGGAAAACGCTACATTATCGTTAACATAATCGTGATGTGTAGTGGGATCGTGAATTAAAGCATCGGAGTTTAAGTCTATTAAATTAGGTATCTGTACAGCTGGTAATGTTGTGAATTGTGATAACATAGTAGGAAGTGGTGGCACAGCAGGAGGGCCAAAATCAGGCGGAACTTTTCCTGGCAGATCGTTGTAATAATCTTTATCAGCGTCGCCACCTGATGATGTGCTGGCTTGACCAATTGCTAAACTAAAATGACATATATTAATTAAAATCAGCTGCATATTCTACGAACACTTACGCTGGTTTAACGCATTGTTTGTAACGCAACTCAAACGCTTGTCCTATAGTCGACATAACGTCTTTTGCTAAACCACCTCCACATTCTAATACATAGCATGCTCTTAAATTGCTATCCTTTGCAATATATGCGACAAAGTCAAGCGTATCCTATAACATAATTATTTGTATATAAAACATCATCAACGTATTAAATTGCTGTTTGAATTGTAATCAAAGAGCGATTAAATAGCATATTTAGCTTGAAAATGCAATTAAATATTTCAGATGGATTATCGATCTTTGATTATATAAAAAGTAAAATATTTTTCTAAAACACGTACAACATCACCTCCAGATGCAAATGAAATACGAGGCATATCATGACTAGCAATAACCAAACCAGTATCAAATGCAGTTAAAGTCAAACTCGTGCTAGAAATGTTAAAATTAACATTTGTTCCAGCATATTGCTGTTCTGGTTTTTCAGCAATCGCTTTTAGCACTTTTTTATCAATGCGACGCTTCTTATCAGCTGTTTTTAAACCTGCGGCTTCACATACACGATTAATGCATTCTCTAAAATATTATTCATATATTAAAAATATAAAACTTTTCTTTTTTTTCTTATAAAATGCATACTTTGCTACATTTGATCTCGTTTTGAAATCCAAATCTTTCATAGACACAAGCACTTCCAAATACCCAATATACTGTAATAATAAATATGTATTTTGTGCGTTTGATATATTCTATAATTAGCTTACCCTGACGGAGTAAGTAACACCCTGTTTCGATATGACTTTATCGCAATGTATCCAGCCACTTGAAGGTTTACTGATAAATGCAGACATTGTAGTCATGGGATTCCTTAAAAATGTGATTCACTTCATTACTAACATTTTGTAATGGAATGTATAATATGCACCAACACCCGTATTATTAAACCTTGTACAATCTGTTTGTGATATAACACAGAATAATTATTTTCGAAAATGCTGCATATCAAACATTAATTACAAATCACACTTTGTTCTTATTTAGATAACGTTAACATTTTTTGATAAATCACGATAAAGTTCATACCATTTTTGTGAGAAAGTACCCGATTAGAATAAAGTGGAATAAAGAAAATAAATAAAATTTGGTTAGCTAGTTCCCTGTCAACATTTTGAACACCATCTAGTGAATAGACGCCAAACTAATGACAAAGTAAATTAATCTTTGTTTAAATATTTGAATGTTTACAGTATTATTATCAATAATTGCTGTTAATTGCAATAATATATCAAAATATTGATATAATTAATACAATGTTATAAAGTAAATAAATAAATGCGCAACTTTTAATCATGAATAAACATTATTGTTTGATAAAATAAATAAATAATTAATTAAAGTATAATAAACTAATTGTACCCTGAATTATTATTAATAATATTAAAATATTTATATTTTAAGCAGTTGTTGTTGTGCTATTATGAAAATAATTAGTTTTCTTGTACTTCGGTTACCGATTCTTCGTCGGCTATTTCAGTCGAATTATTTTCTTCATTACCAAAATTAATCCCAAATAAGTTGCTAAAAAATGCTAACCCTTGTTGAGCGGACTCGTTTACAACAGCAAGTAGTTCTTCTTCGTTAAATCCGCCGGTTTCGTTTCTGCAATTAAAAGAAATAGCGGAAAACATTGAACGGAACAAATGAGTTTGAAAGAAATATTGAGTAAACGATGGGATATAGGAATGTAAAAGGTTTAAAAAAATAGGCTGTTGAACAATAAGTTGAAAACTTACAGCGAATTTGTTTTATTGCCAATGGTTTGGGTAGCTGCGCTCGCAACCTCATCCAAATTCATTCCGTTCGGGCCCATAGTAAAGCAACCAATGTTAAATTGTGTCTGTATATCATCCAAAAGTTTTGGTTCTAATTGTAAGCAACCCTTTAATCCATCATTGTAACTCTCTAAGCTAGAAAATCTTGCGCATATTTCGGCAAAGTTTTTTAGAAGTGTAATGCAGGTTGGTGAAGGATCAGGACCTTTAACTTGTGCATTGTGTAAAAGACTATCTCCATACGACACATTAACCATTAAACCTTCATCTTGCGATAAATATTTCATGCTCACGCATCCTAGAGAACATGCAATGTAACGTGATAAGAAATGTTCTTTTTGTAAGCGATTCGTATGTCGGTATGTGTGTATGAGTGTGAGTGAGAAACTTACCTGGTCCACCCAAATCTATCAGGGTCATGTTAAAATCGACACAACACATGCAACTTGGCCCATTACAATAACAAGTTTTATCACCTGAGGTATCAATATTATCATCACGTTTTTCAATATATCCACTTTTGCCTAGATTCCAATATAGCAAATCTACAATTTAAAATCGATTTTCGCAAATATGTGGAAAAAAGACGTCGAAACTAACTCACCTAAAATATTCGCTGAAGATGCTAGAGTTATTGCCACAGCAATCACTAGCAATTGAAAGATCGCGTTTCGTTGCATAGCACAATGTTTTGAGGTGGTCAGGATCAATGGTAAATATACACCAAAGAGTTGTCTTGGTGTTCAGTATTCTGGACACGGTCG
The DNA here is from genome assembly GCA_027574845.2 of Deinopsis erosa. NCBI lineage: Eukaryota > Metazoa > Arthropoda > Insecta > Coleoptera > Staphylinidae > Deinopsis > Deinopsis erosa. The sequence goes on from JAODFZ020027433.1 coordinate 13,344, forward strand.
TCTTCGAGGTTCTTCGGTCCTTGGCCGCTATGGAGGTTACTAGGTCACCCACATACTCCTTTATTCCGTGGCTTTACTAACCGGTACTTGTGAAAACGAAAACTAACACAATTCTTCTTCTTCCTCTCTTTATCCGTCATCATTGCTTCTCTTTTATTTTATCCTATTTAACATAAAACACTCACACTCAATTGACTATCAGAGAAACTTTTTACTATCAATATCCAAATAAGTTAAGCAAACATTTTTTATACGCATTACATCAATACAATAAAAAAATAAATGGAAAATAATTTAGTTGCAATACAATTATAATTAACAGTAAGTTCAAAAGCGAAATGGCAAAATCATCTAGTTAAATACAATTTCAAAATGTTTTATTAATTTCAATGTATACAATATAAAATTAAATAAATTTCATTGTTTGAACGTAATTTCCAAATACAATAACAACAAAAAAATTTATCAGATGTGAATAATAATGCAAAAATCATATGCATGTTGCTGGTGAAAGCGTCTATTGTAAATTTTCAATAAAATAAATAGAAATTATTGCAACATGTTAAATGTATTCCAACATTTCCCGAAAAAAAAACATTTCATATTATATCTCACAAATAAATCTTCTAAATGAACTTTTTTATAAATTGTACATATTATAAAGTTTGCATGATAATATTTGTTGTTATTTGTAAAGTGCTTAACTTGCTTAATTTAAAATTTATGTAAAGTATTAGTTGTTAGAAAACCTTTCAGTTTAGAGAAGCATGCAAAACTCAAATAATACTTTGTTTGTAATTGTTATCCAATGCGATGTAAACATAAACATACCTTTAAGCTGTTTTTCTTATATTTTCTATCTGTAAACGGCGCTTTGCATATATAATTCATTTTATTCACTTTATTAGATAAGAGAGAGAATTGCATTCATTAGAAAATGATATAATACGTGCAACTAAGGAAATTAATCTTATATCGTGTATAGATAAATCAAGACGCTTTATCAAATGTTTTTTATGCTGACAGACAAATGTGATGTGATCCCATAAGTGATGCTATAATCAAGTCCATTTGAAATTAATTCATTTAATTAGCAAAGTAAGTAAATGAATGAATAAATAAATTCTTTCAGTAAAGATATTTTGCGTATAAATTTTTTAATATAATAATTTATTAAAAAAGTAATTTGTATCCTATATATAAAAAAAATGTTTTCATTCTAAATAAATTTTCTAGCTATTTCAACTGGAATGGATAAAGTCGATAAATTCCATTCGCTGTAGTAACAGTACGTTGTTTTTTCCTCTGAAGAAGAGAGAAAAACGTACTAAAAGAAAATTTAGTTCATAAATTTCTTATAGCAAAATAGCACTAATTATTTTTTCATCTTTCTTAATAAAATACACTTTTCTATTAATTAATTTCAGCAAGTTATGCTATAATCATAATAAATTTTAATTAAATGAAATTTATAAAAATGATAGTTATCAATCAGCATTTACTTCTAATAAACATCTATTAAAAATTGTTTTTCATTTGTGTGCTCTACATAATATTTTATATAGTAGAAAAATATTGATAATAAGCAATTATAAACTCATTTAGATAAATAAATACTAATTAGTAAGAAAACCACTGTTAATGTGTAAATTCCAATAAAACATTCAAACAGTAAATAATTATTGATTATAAATTATACTCGCAAATTTACAAATAAATTCAAAACATGTAACAAATTATTAAAATAATATTGACATTTTGTCATATTTTTTCAATTAAAATTAATGTAATTATTCCTCGATTGTTACATAAAATTTAATAAAAAATGGGTACACTTTTTTCAAAATATAATTTGAATATGATTAAATATTCATTTTAATTACGCATTGAATAAATAAATTCGTATAATGAAATTTCTTTCTAGAGAAGTTCACATTTACTTTCTATTAGATTTGCAAAATAATTTAACCATTGACGTAAATCTGACCTTAATATGATAATACCACATGTGTTTAAAAATCTATTAATCTTGCGTATTGACATAGAAAAAGTTATTAAAAACTTTAAATATAAATTTCAGTAGATTAGTTAGAAAATTGCAGCCTTATTATAAAACTGCATTTTATACTTAAATTCTAAGAAAAGTTTTCTTTAAGTAAAGAGAAGCTTTGTCAATATATTCAATAAAATTTGCATAGTTACTTTTTTATCTATATAAACTTGTAATATTATAAATGCATGCTTTTTATTTGTAATCAAAGTTTCGATTTCAAAACAGATAATTTCCCTTAACTGAAGTTTCAGCATAAAATATGCGCTATTTAAATGAACTATAATTAAAAGTGTTTACCATAATTATTTTAAATAAATTTTACTCCTTTTTTTTGTTAAGACAAAGGCATTCGTAATGACCTAATGTGAAAATCAATAAAGTTTGTTTAATAAAAAAAGTTTAGTAATTAGATTTTGTAGAGTTATAGTTGCTCAGGTGACTGTAAGTAGCAATCCTTACAAGAATCAATTTCTTTTTACCTTATTTTTTGAGCGAAGCTAATTTTATAGAATTTCAAGTTGTAACATTTCAAAGCAAACAAAACTAATTAAATCATTAAAACTATTTCGAAATAAATAACAAAAAAATTATCATATGAATATATAGCAGCACCATTCTTCCTATTGTTCGACAAAAAAGTTTATTCAAATTTTATATTTGAACCGAAAACAAATGAACTGAATTAGGAGTGCGCTATTAAAGTGCGATAAATGAAAAATTTATATATTTTTTAAATTCTTTTGACATGAAACTGAGAAAATAAATGCATTAACTACAATATCTGATGAAAAAAAAAATAATAAAAGAAAGAAAAAGACATTACATATACAACAAATAAACATAAATTTTCTTTTCTTTTCGTTTGTAACAACAGCATTTCTCAAAACTCTTAAAAAACCTTTCAACTTAATACATTTTACATTTAGAACTCAATAACCATTTATGATTAAATAATGGACACTTAACATATTTCCATTAATACTAAATAAATATGAATTATTCGAGAAATTTTAATGTCAATTATTCGTTCCTTTCTTATTTACGAGCAATTGCATTTATTTTGAAAAAATGCAACATTAATAATGAGTTAATGATAAGTCTAAATAGTTTTATAGTTCATCTTCAAAGATTTACTGCTCGTAAAATTCGATATTATAAAATTTATTTTTCACATAATAGAACTTTCAGTTGAACACAAATCATAAATAATGTTTTCAGATTCAGTTGAATTACTTAAAAATTAATGAATGCAATTTGTAACACCATAAAATGTTCATTATGCAAAAAATGATTTCGACATATATAATAAAATTGGTCTCATAAAAGGATTATATGGAGGCTAAACATTTTATTATTATTTTATATAAATATAAATCATTTTTAAAGTGTGAACAACGATTCTGCTTTCTATTTCTTTATTTCCACTCAAAATTTATCTCATCGCAATTACTACCGAACAATTTCTATATAAAACTGTATAATAATAAAATGGATGGAATGAAATATTATTGAAATTTTAATAAAATAGAGGCACTTAGAGTGTTACAAATAAGGATAAAGATGTCATGTTATCAGACTGTTGGGACTAGTCAATGTAATATTAAAATCGGTTCTCAATAAAACTTTTCCTCCCTTATGAATTAAGTTATTTACATATAAAATATCAATGTTCTAATCATATTTCGAAGTGAAACTTTTTCAAATATACTTCAAACCATATTTTTTCATTCCCTATAATTAATCATGCTTGATTTTATCGTTATCATCGCATAAAATTGTGGAAAATTTATTGATAAAGTTGATCATATTTCTATTGTTAGTAAAATAATACACATAATAAGTGTAAAATGATAAAAGTGATGATGATAAAGTCGATTATTACATCAAGTGAATGCATCCGCATGGTAAATAAGCAAAAATATTGACTGACTATTAATGGCATGGCAAATACGCATTTCAAACAAAAATAAACATTTTATGTGTATTACAAGTGCGAAATTCTAACATTATTAACAATACGTTGTTGATATTCGCTCGGCAATATGAAGCATTTGTGTAATTTGAGTACACCATTACTGCTAACTATTTGCACTGACATTTGTCTTCTAACCACTTAAAATCTACTAAAGTGATGAAAATTAGTTTATATACAGCTATAATAATTATAACCAAATATTATACATTTTTGTTATCACTTCTTCTTAGTTTAGATAAATAAAATAATTTGACAGGTTTTGTCCACACATCAATCCATAATAAATTGAAAATAAATATTATGATAATAATAATGTGTTTATATAGCCAATAATATTTAATTATTAATAATTATCGTTATTATAATTTTGTGGTTTTAAATTGCGGTTTGGTAATAAAGCAAAGTGAATAGTTAGGGAAATTTACCAATATGCCAAAATTGCAATCAGTGGCGCTCTATGACCATTCACACTCGAAATAATTTTGTCTTCTATTTCATACTAAACAATTTTATTTATTATATTTTTTTTAATTCACAAATTATTTAGTCCATATTTTCAAGTTTACACTTATTTTTTTATCTCATTATTATTTAGCTATCAATTGCAATTAAATTAATTGAAATAAATATATGTATGTATTATAAATTTTTCTATGCATTTTTACGGACAGTTCAATTATAAGATGATGATAGAGATTTTGCGAATTATCGCCACAGGGGGAGTTAATATTAAATTATTAATGTTGTTAGATTGTATCTAGGGGTAAAATAATATACAGAAATATCTATGTAATTCCCCATTTAGTTGAAACCTTGATCCTTTATGTTCAAAGTACGAACCCTTTCACAATTATCTTTGTAAAAGTACCTTCCCTGATTCCCTCCGATCTCCATATACATACATGCATAGAGACGGTGTGTTGATTGTCTTTGGTGAATTGAATGTATAGATTTCATTCTAAATAATGTATCCACTTAATTAAATACGCAACAATACGTAGATATAACTGTGCATTGCAATAAGTGCTCTACTGTCATCAATTTCAATAGTAAAAAATCACGAATTTACAGTAATCAATTCGTGCAGAGATTACATATTCATTTATTCATATGTGTGCCTAATTAATCGTTTTATTAATTAGCATCAAATTTGTAACAGTACTTTTTATAGTAAATTGCATATTTTTTGCCTAAACTAGCGAAAATACGTCATCGAAATCATAATGTTTTTTTTTAATATGTATACCCCCATTTTGTTTATTATTTATTTATATAAATATGATCACGTAATAAATTTATCAATTTGTAAGAAAGACCTTGCAAGGCCATGGCATCTTAATCTTAAAGACAAGTACAAGAGATGAGTTGCGTCTTATTTGTAATAGAGAATAATTTTTGAATCGATGCATTGAAATTGAGTGGAAAAAGAAAGAGAAAGAAAGTAACGAAAAAAATTGTTTCTATAAACGTTAGGCCGGAAGGCCATCGATGACCTAACTGCTAGTGACCGACATTCGAGGCCCCCCTTTCCGCTCCGACGAAGAGTGGGCACTAAAAGAGTTCCTCAACACAGACATCAGACCGGTTAACTTAACCAGTAATACTTCTTGCAAGCGTGGATTATCTACACATTTTTTATCAGTATTAGGTAAGTGAATATAATAAAAAAATAACTTTTTTTTTATTTTTTGTGATATATCTAGTCGGTGTGCAATATTATTATGCAGTTTGTTAAAGTGTGCATCATAAAACTTTTAATACAGAAGTTGTGAAATAAATTCGGAACATTTATTATTTAATAATTCAAAGAGAATTTAAAAATGAGAAAAAAAAGGAGGATATATATTGGATATTTTTCTGATGGCCCATTTATCCTTTACCTAGCATTTTAGTGATTCAAATTGATTGAAGCAATCTTGAAGCGAACTGAAGAAATACTTTTGCGTGTTTCCGGAATAAGCATAACGATGCGTGCAATAATACCGTAATACAAATACATACTAAAATATTCCAATATGAAAACAATCTAACAAAAGAATAACATTAAAAAGTCAACTTAAACGTAGAAATAATGCAAATTCCTCATTTTATAATTGTGTGCGCTCTTAAATGCGTTTGACATAGTGATTTAAAGCAGCAATTAAAAAATCCTACGTACGCTTGGGATAAATAGCATTCAGTTCACAACAGCAAATTGCATAAATCGGAACGGAAATATAAATATTAAAATAATAAACGAATCTTGGCTTGATTTATGTCTACAGTTATTGTCGTTATTTAAAAGTGATTTTTTTATATTTTACAGATTGGATCGGAGCAACATGCGATTATCACTTGTATTTGAGTTATTACTTATATTCGTATTAATAGCGTTTGCTGCCTCCAGAGTAATAGGTAGCAATCCCATATTTATATTTTATCATAATTGATTATATTGAAGCGTATCATTTGTAGATTCAAGCAAGGTCAGTAGCAGTGCTATTTTAAGAAAACCTCATAATGGTAAAGTTGGCATAAAACATAGACAACAGCAGAAACAACAAGATGGACCTAATAAATATTGCAGTTGCACCACAAAGTTATGTAATTGTTGTAGAGAATTTAATATCCCGATTGTAACACTTCAAGGGCCAGGATGTGCATCACTTCAGTATCTGAAAGGTGATAAATTGGCGATATCTATGAGCTTTGGCGAACGTGTCTTAACAAACACAACGATCGATAGTAAGTTTCTGTTTTATATGGTGGAAGGTTGGTGAAATTTAAATTTTTACATTGTTGTTGGTAGGTAGAAAACCGAAACCAGTATGTATGCCTTTACCAGGCGGAGTATCGAAGTTTTGCGGTCGCGTATACAATATTGCTCGCCAGGGAGAGGACTTTAATGCATGTCTTGGTCTTGAGCTTAGGGCAGTGCAGGATGTAGAAGCAGCATTGCGAGTATCTTGTTTCCGTTTTGGACCAAAAGGTTTAAAAGTTGAACCATCTCAACCGCTCCCTGCTGTCGAATCAGAAGGAGGCGATGATGATGACGATGATGAGGATGAAGATGAATTTGATTTTGATGATGTCGATGATTTAGATGATGATGATGAGGATGAGGATGATTTAGATGATGATGAAGATGATGATGATAATGATGTTGATTCTGTTGATTATACCTCTTTCAGTGTATTTGATGATGATTTTATTGATAATTTGTTCGTATCGTCTGATTCAGGACCAAAGAGAAAGAAAGTTACAAGTACAACAACGAAAGCGCCCGTTCGACAAGTAACGCGCCGTCGAGTGCAAACAAAACTTGTCACTAAAAAGAAACCAGTAACGCCTGCTGTAAGTGCTATTAAAGAAACCACGAAAAAAGCAATTATATCTTCAACTACTTTACGAACTACTCACAAACCAACACCCAAGAAAACATCATCAAAAAAGAAAGGCACAAGACCGTATAAGAAAACAACATCTGTAGCGCCAACTAGTACAACAACAACAACAACAACGTCAGCTACACCAGTTTCGACTGCATCGCCATCGACATCATCAACAACAACAACTACAACAACAACAACAACAACACCTTTACCTGAAACAACAGCATCGATTAAATCAGCGACAATAACAGCAGAAAGTTCAACACTTTCTGTAGTACCTTTAGTTACATCAGCAACCATTGTAACATCAGATAATAAAGCCGACGTAATTGTGGGCACAAACAGTATTACAAGTACAAATGCTCAAGAATCTGTGCCAGCGCCACATGAATCGATTGCGGCTGTAACTGCCATGCTTCAAGACATTCCCGGCGAAGTTGCAATTAAACCCCAATTTGTACCTCAACCGGTGCACGTCGCCAGTGGCCGACCATCTCAACCAGCCGTCCTTGCTGTAATAGAAAATGATTCTCCTGCAACTATTCCAGATTCATCTACTCAAAAGGAAATTGAATACACCACCGAATTGGCAACAGAGCAAGCAGCAATCACACAGGAATCTCTTGAGACCACACAACAGGAAATCACTGAGCGAATTACAGAATCTGAACCATCGATAGAAACTACGACTCTTCTTGAAAAAGGTGATACAACTGCGACATTTGCCGATGATGACGATGAAGAAGAAACTCCAGTTCAAAGTTATATTATAAAAAATGAAGACGATGAAGAATCATCAGAGAGTGAAGAGGATTTGGATCCTTTAACTGATGTTATTGATGAAGCATTAGGCGAAAGTGAGGAAAAACAAGTGACAACTGAAAATGCAATTGTTAAAGATATCGATAAAAATAAAGATAAGAAAGTTGAAAGTAAGGACGTTCTTTCCGATATTATAGACGGAGTTGTAGATACATTTGGAGGAAGTGACAGTGACGAAAGTAGTAAAGCGCCTACGAAAAACGATGATGATGAAGATAATGATGAAGAAGACGACGATGATGGAGATGAGGATATTTTAGGAGACGACGATGAGGATGACGACGAGGAAGGGGAGGAAAGCGACGACGACGATGAATTTGAAGGAAGAAAAGGCAAACAACATAAATTACGAAAAACAGGAATGAGACAAAGTAAAGATATGTGGTTAGACAGATTACATTGGTAGTTTTCCAAAATTTCCAAAAATCCATTTTAAATTTAATATTATTATTTAATTAATTAATTTATTAAATTATTTATTGATTATTTATTTATTTATTGTTTATTAATATTGATAATAAAATGTATATAATAATGTCAACTTTAAGTATAATTATGATGAGAAATGCTCAATAAATTCTTACTTTTTATAACTTTATATTTCTTTCTATTTATTATTTAATTGTGCGAAAAAATCCTTATTTGATTCATGACTAAGCAACTAATATTATTATTCATATAGAAAGTAATTTCATTTAGCCAAGTGACAAATGGAAAATTTCTTTGCGCCTCGAGCAAATTTGCCACTTTATTGTAATAAAGAAGAGGTATAAGGAAATACTTTTACCGACGGTTCAAGTTCATTTATCAAGTAAATAATAATCAGTAGAAAGTAGCATGTAGGTGAAGCTATAGAGAGCAGTTGTATTTGCAGTTGCCAGTTAACAGTTATCAGTTGAGTTCCTGTCGAACATGCGAGCTAGTTATATCCTATGTGTCCTTATATTATTGTCGACCTCTTTACTAAAGATATGCCATTGTGCAGGTAAGTTTCCTTATAATAAATGTACAAATGTCAAATGGAATAAATAAAATTTACTGAAAATCCCTTTCTGTGCGGCTATTTAAAAAGCACTCTTTGAAAGAGACAAAAAACAACTCCAGCTATATATTATATGTAATTTAAATGATAATTTTTTTACTACAGGAAACGAAACGAGCTCTGTAGGAATTGAAACAAGCAGTGCCGTTTCATCAGCAGCAGCAGCTGCAACATTGGACATATCAACTTCCACAACTATCGCTACTCCAATAAATTCAATCACAACAAATAGACCTACGCTGCCACCTCTTAAATTACCCTGTTCCTGTTTCGCAGGACAATGTGGATGTTGTACCGGAATGATTCTTGATCGATTTAAACAAAAAGCATGCATGAATGTCACTTATGATCCAGATGAATTTTCTCTGACCGGATCAATGTCAATGAATAATCGCGTACTATATAAAAATACTTTTTCAGGTAATAAATTTATTACATTTATCACATGAATCAAATCCAATTTATTTACGTTAAATGCAATTGGAATATTGACAAAAGTAGTCAATTTAATAAAGCGCGCGTTCGAATCAAAGTGCAAAATTAAAAACAAATTGAAAATTAAATGTCTTTTGTTTGGTGTGAAATTTGTGTGCTTTTTTTTCTACACGCATTTGCATCTAGAATATATAGTGAACGAGTTGTTAAATAAATAGATGTTTTATCTGAAACAAATCTAATATTCGCTGAACAACTAAATACAGTTTTTTTTTGTTAGTAGACAAAACCGCTCTATCAGTTTTATCACTTGAATTATGTGCACTCTATTCACTATAGAAATCCTTTTTTCATTTCATTTCACTTGCATCAATAAACCTTTCATACATCTTATTTTTATAGGAAAAAACCCACCGCCAATGTGTATCAGAGTACCTCGATTTCGATTCATAACATTTTGTGTTGAATTTTCAAATATATATTTGGCTAGAAGGAATATTCATATGTGTATAAATGCTGAAGCAACATGGGATGATTTTACGTTAGTTGAATGGTCATTTGATTGCATTCGATTAGGCGCTAGTGGTGTGGCTGTTATAGCACCCGAAGAAGGCGGCGGATTACCTCTATCATCAATTGATCAAGTGCCACAAATTGATGAAGATTATGATGATAGCGCACGTCATGTCACATTACATTCAACTAAAGTAACGGATAAGTTTACTGTTAAAAAACTGCGAAATGGTGTGGCTGAAATCACATTTAATAATATAATTGATGCAAATTGAGATTAGTGATATGTTATTTTGCAAGTCATGAAATTTTATTTATTGTATTTATTTTAGTGTATCATTTGTGCATAAGTTTTGTTTAAAGTGGGTTAACAAGTGTACTACTTACAAGAAATTACCTGCACGAAACTAAATAAAGAATAAATGGTTTAACTTTTCATGTTACACCTTCCTTACTGTTGTTTTGGTTTCTTTCCTTTTAGTAAAGCGAAAATAATAAATGTTATTTTAGAAAGTCTAAACCTAATTTTTCGAAAATTTAATCATTTCTAATAAACAGACACCTTAATGCCATGAAGTGAGTGCAAATATTGACGCGACTTATTGGTATGTGCCTACAACAACCAATACAACATAAGAATTCAATAAGCATAACCGCTTGACCTCTAAATAATAAAAAGTATATTAAATATATGCGACATGAAAATGTGTTACAGGTCTTTTGGTTGGGATGGATATATCATACACAGTTGTTCCCAAGTAATCGACACATTGATTTGTGATTACCAAAACTGAGCCATCATTCTCCAAAACAAACTCGTCTATAATCAATCAACTCCAAAACAAAACCATATTCGGTACATTTCACTTACCATAAACAAATGAGGGTTTTATATATTTTATCACTCATTTATATTCCAACAAGTTTAGCTGAAACTCTGCATGGTAAGTTACACATTAACTTTTTTTTTAAATTACTGATATATTGCTACCTCGCAAAATAATTAGTGCTTGAAGTAAAAAAGTGTAATAAGAAAAAAAAAAAACTAAAAATCACTGCAGAATATTGCATTGAACAAAAAAATGTTTAATACAGTTGAGGCAAAATACATAAAAAATAGAGTGAAGTGACAAATGTAATGCAATTTTGAAAGCTATCGTTCAACAGATTTAATGTTGAGCTAGCCAGCACATTTTTGTAAACAAAAGAGAACTTTTACATCAGTATGTGCGATAAATTAAAAATTGGATGTAACAAAAAGCGACATGAATTTTTGTAATTTGATTTTTTTTTTGCATGTGTGTATGTGTTTGTTACAGATAATCAAAGTTCGTTTGAGATTTTAGTTGCGCATAAAATTCTTTATTATACAATTAAATATTTATACGAATAAAAGTTTCGATTGCTTTTTGAATATCTCACGCATATAAAATGCAAAATTTAAATTTGTTTCTATTCAAATAACAAGGGGATAACAACATTTTTTTATTCCAATTATAAAATACGATATCTGCGTAAGAGAATTCGTTTAAATTTTATCTTTTTCGATAGTGCCTATACTAAATTAGCTTTCACTGATTGATATTTGTTTTTACAATTTATTTGACACGTATGTTTGTTTATTTATATACAATTTTTTATTGCCAGTTTTCTAGATAAATGATGTTCCAACATTGCTATGTTATTTGATAACATAAAATAAAAGAAAAATCGATAAATTGATAGTTTCTAATAACATAATCACTTCTAATTTCAACAACACATTTCACAATTTAACTTCATTCAATTTTAAGGATCTCATTAGTCACTCAATGCACGCATGAATGAGGTTGGTTTTCTATTAAAAATTCACGCTTAATTTAATCTCACTTCTGATTTACATTTGAAAATGTGATGATTTTCTACCTACATGCATACATGTTTATAAATACCTATTGTTTTATTGATTTCTCTCTAATATACTAATTTATTTATTAGTGAATAGCTTCAAAAATCTATTAACACCCCAAAGTACTATTAACAAACTTTTACTACAAATTATATATCATTGTGTGTATTATCTATGAGTAGAGCAATAAAGTGGGAATTTGCTTGCTAATTGCTTATAAATATGTACTAGTTAGTTGCTATAAAATTTTATGTAAACTAGTCATTAAATGTCTTGCAGTAAATGAATTAGTTGAAAAATAACGAGTTTTTATATTTTGCTGAAATGGTTGTAATAAAGATCTAAGCCTTAGTTACAAGATTAGGGTAATGTGTATTGAACGTGTTTGATGTACAAAAAGACAAATAAGAGTCTTCTAACTGAAAATCACTCGATCTTATGCAAGGTTCGATACATCCATTATATTGTCACATTGAATTCCAGATTCTGACAGTATATATTTCGATCTGAAATCTGGACTACCACTTCCAATCGAATCTGTGATTGAATTTATTGAAAATGGTACAACAATATCGATGCCGCTTAATGATAATCATAATGAACCGACAATAGCAGATACAAAATTGAAAAATTATTCACGAATAAAAAAAATTAATTACAGAAGTAATGGATGTGGATGTCAGGAATTAACATGTGGATGCTGTACCGGAATTAATATGCAACAATTTAATTTCAACCGTGAAGGTAGGCGTTAATTGCATGACTAGAAATTATTAATTTGTTCATTTTGTGATTTTTGTTTTTGTTGTAGGATGTATGAATTTAACGTATGATCCATTAGAGTTTTCAATAACACTTGACATGTTTATGAATGAAAATCATTTATTTTCAAATCGAGTTTCAGGTATGTTTATTGAATTTGAAACGTTGATGATTTTATTGAATTAGAAATTGGTTTTGATAGTATTATGATGATTTTATGATCTTATTTCAAGTAATTTCTTCGACTAATAAAATTATCTCTTTTATCCAGAAAATATAATTGAATTTCTCAGCAAGCAGTCAAGCAGTAAAACTGACTTGAAAATTGCGAGTATAAGATTATTATCATTTTTGTGATGTTTGTTTAGACTTATGGACCAGCTTTTGTTTTACTCTCTATTGTTCAAACTAATTAAATATAAAATGAAGTGTGTACGTAGTAATTGATTAAATTTATTGTTTGCAGCTAAAAATCCACCCCCATTTTGTATGCCAGTGGTTGTCCCTTATTTACCCTTTGTGGATTTTTGTGCTAGATTGTTCAACATCCACACGCCAGGACAAAATTTGCATATGTGTCTAGATTTTGAGACACGAATTCAAAGGGCTACGGTTCTAGTTTTACATTTTGATTGTATGAGAATGGGTGGTAATGGTATTGCATTATTAAAACCCGGAGATCCAACATTCCCGATATCTTCAACCACGTCGGGACCGCCAGCAACGGATGAAGATATATATGATGAGGTTACGGAAATTAAATATAAAAATTAATGTTTAGATTATTTAATATAGATCATTGAGCAAATAAAATCATCGCTCTTTATATAGAACATTTTCGTTTCGCATTTAATCGTTTCGGCTTCGAACGAAGAACTTAAGAAATAAATGCAAGATTTTCTAAAGAAATTTCGTTGCATGCCAGTCACATATTTTTCTTATGATCTATATTTATGCCTATAAGTAAGTATAAAGAGATCATTTTCTTTTCATATCCTTCCTTAATTTCTTCTCTATCCTTCCATTGACTCTAATAATATTACGTGCTCGCAAAACAGTTGATGCTTTTTTTATAAATCAAATTTACTAAATTTTCTTTTAACAGCAGAAAGGTGTATTAAAACGAGATTAATATTTATACTATAGAAAAACGGATATGATTTCACTATAATCGATATACAATATGAAAAATCATATTTTATAAAATACAATTTTCCTAAAAGAATTCATTGAATTTCATTTGCTATAAAATTTACATTTACCCATTTTGCATAATAAAATAAATAAATAAAATAAATGGTTTATTAGTATTATTCTATAAATTTAAAAATTAAGAATACGGAATTTATTTAATTTAAATAAATTTCTAACTAATGTAAATAAATTAAAATTTAAATAAAAATAAAAGAAAATCAATACAGGCAATTTGAATATTCTTAGAATGATAGAGAGAGACAGAGAATTGTAGTTTGTGACTTTAAACAATCTTGTAGTACAGATTACCCTTGAGAGATAAAGTTGCAAGTAAAAATAGCAGTAAGATTATTAAATAATTTCATACTCAATACAGAAGCAACTTCAACATTTGTCTAACATCAAAATAAGTCAAAAATCTATTTCACATATATACATACATATTTGATATGTTAATAAACTTATTTAACTTTTCATTTATTATTGTTACTCGTAAAATTTCTAAAAGCATGCAAACTAAATTTATATGTTCTTTCCATATTTCATTTGTGTGTTCTACGAGTTTCATTAAGAATAATAAAACAATTGATTCGAAAAACTTATTTATCATTTAAATCATTTACTTAAAATAGTAATTAAAAATAGAGTAGAAAATATCAGTGAAGACAAAACAATTCCTGAGGTTAACCGTTTTTTTTTTCATCACATTTCTGTTTCATTAGCATTCAAAAATGCAGAACGTTATGAATTACTAGATGCAGAAAACGTTGCATATATGCAACAAAACAACTTTGTTTGTGAATAATTAATAACAACTAAATAAACAAACAATAAAGTGAAATACTCATTACATGTATACGTTAACATAAAGTAAATTAGAATTCAAAGTACACACCAATGCATTAATAATATTAGAATATATAATTATTTATTGCTGATTGAATTTTTTTATGTTCATATTTACAAATATGGAAACGCATTCAACTTTTATAGTAATTAATATTTCTACGTTTTATTTCGTATTAATCAATTCAATTCATAAATAATGTTTACGTTTCTATAGAAAATAAACTTATTCAACCAACATCTTTAATGTCGTTTTCTTATTCATTTCATGTCAAGGCTTTCTGTTATCATATTTACTTCTAATAAACAATAAAATTAATTGTAAGATTGTATTTCATTTAACTTTAATAATATTATCTGAAACCGCATATGTGTACCGCAATAACGTTGTTTAAACCATTAAAAAATAATTCAGTAATTATATTTCTGCATTAGAATAATAAATTTGTTCATAAAATATTATTGTTTTGATTATTATATTTGTATTGAATGTATGATGTTAATTTTTAGTTAATGAGAAATATACATTCCTAGCAAACACAAATAATTAGCCTATAATATATAATTGATTTACCTAGCATTACGATTTAATATATTTACCAATTAAAATTGAGTTTTTATTACAATTAGTTGAATGCGGAATGTCAATGTTTATTATATTATAAATTTACTATAAAAAATAAAATATACAAAATATGTCATACAATATGAAAAGAATAATTCAAATTTTTTAATAAAACAGTATGTTAAGCGTGACAAATTTTTTAAAAGAAAATTATTTATTTAATAAACAGTCGAATAAATGCGTGGGAGATTTGATAAATTATTAGAATATAATTTAAACGACACGGTTTTTTTATGCAATGCTTGTAGGAGAAAAAAATGATGACTAAAAGAATATACGTATGTATATAAAAAAAGGTGTAAAACATGAAAAAGCATATGAAATAAAGCTTTAATATTAATGGAAGGTTTTTTTTACAAATGTGTATATTGTTTGTGTATGAATAGTACCCTTGATAATTCAAATATTGGATGGAAAGTCTTATAATAATGGTGGAAGCGCGGTATAATAAATTTGTTAATGTTATGAATTAGTGGATATTTGCGTACGTAAAAGCAGTAAAAGATTTATGATAGGAAACGGAATAATTAGGGAGAGAAGATGATGTGATGATTATAGAATGCGTACTCGTAATGGTGTTGAGTGTTGCTTTGCAAGATAATAATTTATCGATGAAAATCGTTGGTAGGGACGGTGGTGATAGTGGTGGAGGAGAGGTGGTTCTGAAGGCAATGGCACTACTAGAGAAGTTACCGTTTCTGGTAGTAATTGCGGCTCAACACGGATAGAGATCACAAGACGCCGGAAGTTGGAGAAGTTGCGGTGCTCCATGCGGTAATTGACTGGGCGGGAGCGTGTATATAAATTCACGTGTCTTCCCAAAGGTGCACTATAGAAAGTCAAACAATTCAAGGAGCAGCAACAAACCTCTTCTAGAACCTATTCCAATTTTCATTTAAACATGTTTATTAATATTCAGCATACAAAAGCATATACTTGTCGTACATGAAGGGTCAAAACGTCCAGCTAGATAATTGTTCTAAAGGAATCTCTGTACGTTATAATTACCTCAAAGAGCATTCCATAGAAGCGTTGGCATGCTCATAATATCAGATATTAATTTCAACAAACAATATACCTAAACTAAACAAAACTATATAGACAATCAATGTTGTCCTTTATATATTATGTTCATGTATGTAGATATGAATGCATAAATTTATCAAGATAAAAACAATATATGACGAATATCAAGAAGCAGATTCTTATAGCGCTTTCGAAAGTTAGAACTACACTCGCAGGACTAATAAAAATTTGATGCGGGCAACCTAAAACCTGACTATGTTACGAAACATAAAACTTGCAAGGCGCGCTCGGCTGATCTACCAAATCAAATACTCAAATAAACCATTTGGATGTGAATGTAGATGTAGATGTGTGTTCACATCCCAACAGCTTCCAAGATTTTAAGATCTCTATACTATACTCTATGTATGTATGTATGTATGTATGTATATATATATATACATATGTGGCGCAGTAAAAAGCTCTTTAAGACACTAACTACAAGCAGAAAGTCAGCGTAGCATTTTTTCTTACTAAGCTTCTCATATTTAAGACTCTTCTACACGACATCTACTCAACATATCAACATTTCTTTTCTCAAACAAACACTTTTATGCTACAGAAAGTATAAACAGACATCTAAACATAATTCACTAGAAAATCTACAATCAATACGAAAGCCGTTACAAAAACATTATTATTTAGTGAAAACAAAAATAATAAATTATTATAAAAATAATTATTATTTGTTTTTTTAATTAAATGAATTTTTCATAAAATGAAATTGTTTACAGCATTTTAATAAAAAATGCATGTTGTTTATTAAATGGCCCGGCGCATCCACCATTACATTACAAACTGTTAGTTATTCATAGACAGAAGGATCAAATAATTTTAAATTGTTATTGTAAACATAGCAATTGTAATTCAATTAGTCAATTAAAATTTACAATCAGGAGTCTTTCAAAGGTTTTTTTGTCGTCCAATTTACCTTAATGAAAAAGCATAATTAAATTAATTTGGAAGCCGTTAATAATTATAGAAAAGAGTTTTAAATACAATCAGAGAGCTGCACTAATTCAATTAAAATTTACATTTACCTTTTTCAAAATCTAGATAGAGAGTGGGAGAGAGAGAGAGAGAGACGGAAAAATAGAATAAAAATATTGTGAACGATGAAACGCATAAATCAAAGATTATCATGTATGTGGAAACACTGGCAAAGAGTTTTCTGTATCGATCAAATTTAATGTATTTTGAAAATCATATGATTGATTACTCGTCAAACAAGCCAATAAAACTTGTCACAACATATGTCATAGGCAAGTACTAACCACCCTAATCATGCTCATTCTAATCATACACCTTATCAATTACTAGAAGAAAATTCAATTTCTTATATTGTAAACGTTTCGAAAGTAATTGAAACAACTTTTTTTATAGAACGAAAAACAACATTAATTAAAATTTGTTGTTATCACTAATAAACTATTATACGTGAATACCAACAACTAGATAACATTTTCCAATTAGTTATTAACAATAGCTCATATTAATTAGATCTAAATCAGCAAATTAATTTATGATAAAATTGAATATTTTACTGAATTTCAGCTTTTATCATTTTAAACTCTTCTATTGGGGAAAAAACCGGCAAGCAAAGTAAAAGTTTTTTAATGGACAGTACACACATTTTAACTTAAAATATTTCCATATTTCACTTTAAACAATTTTCTACTAGACTATACCGTGCATAGTATATCTGGCGCCGCTTATAAGTATTGCGCTTCTGATATAAGTCGCAAGCACACTAATGCCATAAACCGCATAGAGAAACAAACTGATAACTAACTGCACGATCTTAAATAACGCGTGAATTGCTACATAATAAGAAATATCGCGTGAAAAGACAAAGCCTTGCCAACTGTCATATATCATTACATATTGTATGTTCCAAAAGTACACTATACAAACAGAAAATTTGAGTTTGTACAAACACTTTTTTCTGCCCCATTTTATAATAAAATACTAATGACATGACATTATTTCTACGGCGGATAATTAAATGTATAAGTACTAATGTAAACACAACCCGTTTTTGCAAATTTTTGTCAAGGTTATGCTTTGTATGTTTTCAGTTATTTTACCCTTTCATATATAATTATAAAAATGTTTCATAAATAGCGGTAGAATTTATTTAAAACTATTTGTTTTTCTGTATGTTGTTTTTTTTTTGGTAATATAATAAGTTAATTATCATCGTGCTTTGGATGAGTTTATTATATCTTAGTGGAGTAAAATGTGAACAATTATTACTTTAATATGCGAAGAAAAAGTGATGAGCAATGAAAAAGCTGTAAGTCATCTGTTATGCAAATATTTGCTCTTTTGAGCACTGCAAGGTTGTTATATAGGCATTCAAATATTTGAAATTTGCAGTGGGGTTGTAAAAAAAAGTTAAATTATAAATAGAAATAACATTAATAATAATAATAATAATAATAATAATAATAATAATAATAATAATAATAATAATAA
>JAODFZ020027502.1:0-11580 GCA_027574845.2 Deinopsis erosa
TGACTAATAAAAGAATATCCAAAGATTATAAATACGAAGTTACGAATAAATATAATTAAAACTTATACACTTTATTTATTTTTAAAATTAACATATCCGTTTTGCCCGTCCTTCCCCTACAATATAAAAATAATTTTATATTGAATTTAAATATAATAAATAATAATTTAGCAACTGTTGTCTGTTATATCGGTGTTTTTGGACATTTGAAGTAATCTTTATTATTATATTTTTGTAACTACGTTTCGGCAGTCATTTATGCCTTCATCAGGTTATAAAAAAAAATAGAAATATTATGTATGAGCAATAAAAAATAAATTAATATTTAATACTACAAACACAACACAACTTATAAAAAAAACCTCATTTGGACGAGACCAATCAGCAAAATTATAATAAATAATATTTAAAATCTATAATTTAAAGTTTAAAACCATTGATAGTAAAAACAAATCTAATTTTAATATTAATTTATTAATTTATCAAAAGAAAGTATATAAATTTAGTTTTGATTTGAGAATGTCATTAAAAAATTGTAATAGACAGTTTGTAAAATGCTGGCGATAGTTTATAAAAAAAAGACATAATAAGGCAATAGAAATTTCCATAAGGAAATGCAAGAATGTTCAACATCAACGCTTTAAGCAAACATTAAACACATCATTTAGTTAACAATAATTAACTTATATCATGAAATGGGAAGATATTTGCATATAAAACTATTAAATACCCTCAAGAGCATTTACATGTTTTAATGCATTTCGAATTGCTCTATCAATAATAACATTTATTGATTTCAATTTCAATTTATCTTAAAGCCTATCGCATTTCATAAGAGTGAGTGCGTTTTGCTTGTGTTAAATATGACGATGTTGTATTTATTTATAATTAAATGGGACATTATTGTCATGTCATTGTCTTAATTATGGACATGTAATTAAAAATGATAACATAAAACTTTATATATGTATAAATATAATTTGTTCCACAAGCAGAAAAACCTCTTCGTCGCAACTTCATGCACTGCAAAAGTCATATTCACTTCATATATACATACATTCACAAAAATATTACAAACAAACGTTATGTAATAATAAAAGAGAGAGAAAAATTATTTTTATTATTCACATCGAAGCGGAAAGAATTTTTGTGTATGTGAGAAGATTAATGCTTTTGAATTAAACAAGAAACAACCGAAAAAAATTCGTTTTTGTTTTGTATGTGTATGTGTGTGTTAAAATGGGACATATGTTCATGTCAAGTTTACTGAAATTTTAAAGAAGAGTAAAAGTTCTTTTTGCTCGCTGTCCTGTCGCACTCGATTATTGATTATTTATTTATTAATTCAATTGAATGAAACTCTCGTTTGATTACAATTTTAATTCTTTCTGCCTGCTAATGAATAATTTATTCACAATGACATGCTTGTCGAATCGTCGTTGATTTGTTACACTTTAATTAATCTTTTTGAAAACTAAAAAAAACTCAATTGGTCGGACTGGTTCATGAAGGAAATGTCACACATATATGTAATATGTTGGCTGGGATTGCGCTCATTAATTATAAAGTAAATTGAGTTGTAATTTTTATCATTTCGTTTTTTTTTTCTTTTCGGGTATGATGTGATACATGGAAAGATATTTTTGTATGGATGTGTGTATTAGGGTAACGCGATCACGTAATCTATTTGTGGTGGGTTCGTATCAAGGTTGACGTGCCCGGCACCCTAAGCGGATCTTACATACGTGTACAGGCGACAAAAACTAGATTAATAACCCCCTTGTATAAACTCTAATCTCTTGTTGCGTTCAAATCACCTGAACCCACAGCCACCAAAATCGTACTTCTCCGGAATACCAAAATTTATTCAACTTATACAATACATTGAAAAAACATGTAATTACAAAACGATTTAAACTTTTTCTTCATTTGTTTGCAGCGAATGATCATATATTGACAGAATTTCTGTAAAGGGGTCTTTAAAAACAAACTGTATCGTGGTCCGTTGCAAATCTTAAAAGGTTTTAAAAGTAATCAATGGAAATAATAAACTTGCAAATGAAACCAATTTAAAAAGTCTTTCTCGTTTACATCATATCTCTTTTCTTATTAGTTTTACGATTGTTTGGTAATGTGTGTGCAGAGTGAGGATGATGTCGAATTGCCGCATACTGTAAATGCAAATATGAAACGAAGAGTTGTAAGTTTTTAGCGCGATTTTAATTACACAGGCGTTAAGTGAACACGCTCGTGGTGGTAACAAATGCGCGTGAAATCTGAACGGCGGCGTGACTGTGACTGACTGCTTGCTTATATGCTGTTATTCTTTTATTTATTTCTTAGGACGACAACGAAGACGACGACCACCATACTGGCCATTTTTGGTGACCATGCACAATTATTTTTCTCTATATAATAATAATACATAAATCACTTATGTTAGGTGGTATAGTTAGTTAGTTAGTGTGCATGTGGTAGGTCGTTTTGACTCAAATCTTTGACAATGCTAACTAGCCACCAAATATTATGTTTTCCAACCAATTACATCGCAAAATAAACAAATCCATAACTAAATCTAAACAATTAATTTTATAACCTTCTCCCAGACCAAACAAAATCCATTTTTTTTTCGTTTATTATATGTGTGGTGCATACAAACACCCTGTATCTTAAAGAACCAAATATAGGATAAAATACCTGACCATCTGTCATCAAACAGCACGAGTCTGACTACACATATAAAGATAATTCATTTTGACCTTGCAAATGATGACGAAAAGGTCTTAAAGAAAATTTTTATTGTCACCTTGAATATCTCTCACATGCACACACACACACAGAGTGAAAGAACCAAATAAATCTTTTATTTTTCCTTTAGTCTTGGTTGTTGTTAAACCACCACACAACAAGAAACACATTGCAAACTCACATACACGAAATATATTTATCTTCTCAGAATTTTTGGCAACATGTAATGTACACATAAATCAAAACGTAATGAAAATTCGTACACACATACATGCACACACTAGAGAGAAAACCAAAATATAAATTTGTCAGGGCAGAAATGTATTCTTGGCAGAATCATTTCAACATTTCATGTTTTGCTTATTTCTTAAATCATAGTAAGTAAAAACTCTGTACTCGTTTGACAAGTGCTAACTCTTCGATTAATCAATCATCATCAACAAATTGCTGTAATATCAATTAAAAGTACATAATAATCTGAAAGCAAAGGAAAGAAAGAAAGAAATAAAAAACAATTGAAGAATGCTGCATATTTTAAACAATATGAGTCAATTTTGATTTCCATTTTTTTTTTACATTTCTTTTTAGTTTTAATTTAAATAACAACCAGGAACTTGTTGTTGTTTTAATATATATTGCATGCTTCTTAAATTACACCCAAGTTATAACGATAAAGATCCATCGGTGTATAGTGAAGGGACAGCTGCTTTTTTAAAAGGAAAAAATCCACCTTGAAATTCATTATCTTAAAAATGAATCAAACTTTTTTTTAACTAACAACACATTTATTTATATGTGATTCAATTCAATTGGAAATTCTTTCGTTTCTTTTCTTTTCTTTTTTATTATGAAGGGTTTGTGATTTTTCAATAAGCTATTTTATTGGGAGCATGATAAGGGTCGTAATATTTAAAAGATGATGGTCGTAAAGAGTTTTATGATTACACAATGAATGATATGATGAGGGTGGGTAAATTTAGCATTTTCTTCTTCGCTTATGTTTGTTGCTGGCAATGTCATTGTTTCGAATGCATTAAAATCTGTTTAGGGGGGTGAACGCATTATAGTCACATGGGACTTGCTAACAGGTGAATCGCATGTCAAATACACACATCAAGACCTTTATAACTGAAAAACGATCAATGCTTTTACACACGCACATTTTTCACTCATTATAGAATAATATGAGAAATATTTTCCTGCTTCTGTCACCAATCAACTTGCAAAAATTTGATTCGAATGAATGAAAATGGACCTTTATATGAAAATGGGAAAAAATTATGAATATGTAATAGTAAAGTTACAATAATTTATATATTATTTGAGTAATTTGTTTCTTCGTCAATTTGTCATGCAGTCATTTTCCATCACGCAACCATTGTTTTCCAAACTATTAAAATGTAATGAACAAATGAATAATAATACTTTACATATTAGATATTCCTATAAAATAAAATATGTACATATAGTGAAATGTGAGATTTTGCAGTTCGATTATGATTGGTTGTGTTGTAGGTGTTGTTACATACGATATGTAACTAACTAACTAGTGGATGATGTATGATCATACAGATTGTAAATTACTGCTATATCAATACGCCACTGTTTAATTATGATATAGCGCCTATCTCAGTACAGATATTTATACTCATTTGCATGCCCAGGAATCACTCCGCACTTTACATAATGTCCATAAATAATAAACTATACAGAGTGCTTGTATTAATTACCGCCATCATAAATACACGTTAATTTATTATTTATTAATATCGTATCATTACGTGCCACATTATTATTATAATACGTACACGATATTTACATTTCTAAGCTTATTTATATCTTTATAATATTCAATAAGTTCATTCCTAAAATATCTTAAATTATTCAATTTGCAATCAATTACAATATAGAATTATTAATAAAGAAATTTTAATAATGAATTGTAAATAAATTAATTTGCATTTAATGAAAAACGTATATCTTATATTGAAATTCGAAAATAATTTATCATAAAATTGAAAATTTATAAGATAATTTATGATATTGAATATGTCCCTGATCTTGAGCGCGTTTTTCCTCTAAATCGCTCCAGATAATGTTTATGCATTATACCGGTTCTTTTCTTTTTCTTCTTCTTCTTGTTTGTTTGATGTTGTCTTTGCCTATACACAATTGGAATTTATTGAAGCGCGCGCCCGTTCGCTTTTTTGGCAATAATTTTTTTCCTTTTTTTTTTGCCGTCCAGCTTCCCCGAACTGTCTACCTGTTTTAGGCAACATATTGTATAATATGTAAACAAACCCAAACATTTTTCTATATATATATATATGTATGTATGTGGGTATGAGTATGTAGATATGTGTGAGAAGGCAGTGAATGTTATCTTCTTTAAAAAAGATAAGAATCAGTCGAGAGTAGAGAATGTATGAAAGAAGGAACGCGCGACTATTTAAAGAACACGATGAAAAAGAAAAAAGCAGACCATTAAAATGACTCGATATTCAAATTACCTTTTTCATTTCATTCGTGTTTTTTTTTATACACATATATATTGTATGTGTATTTTAGTTTGTTTTATTTTATAAGCAAATCTTTTTTAGAATTGGAATTGTATGTTTGATAGTGTCTGCGCGCAATGCGTGTGTTTATTATTTATATGTGGATGGATGGATAGATGGACGTGTGAAAGAAAAGTGTGTTTTCCGCATGTGGATGATATAATGCGTATCTATCAAGATCTACATGTGTATTGAAATAGTGTACAAGTGGATTTACATAATCCAATAATATTTAGCATACGTATATATCATTAAAGAGAGTGTGCGGACTATCAAAATAATGTTTATAAAACAAACTGCTTGTCTAAACATGCTCTAGCAATAACCATACTACATATGCAACTCAATAAGCGCGAACGTATTTTGCAAGTCTAAATCTTTTAAAGGTGGCTGCTGTTAAAGTCTCTTTTTTTCTTTTTTAAATATTATATTCCATTCTCTCCTTTACTGTGGAGTTGTTGTTTTTGGCTAATGCATAGTTTGCGTGGCTCAGCTGCTCGCCACCTGACTGACCATTTGCATATTAATCTCTAAGGTCGTGTTCGTAATATGTCGAACCATTTGTTGATGAACTATCATCGTGTAAACTCATATAATACATATTATACATAGTCGGGTAAAGGCAATGGTTGTGTTAGTTCAGTTAGTTATACGCGGGGGATTGAGTTATTCAATTCGTTTTATTGAATAATTAATTAGCGAGCGCCCATCTCCTAAGCACATTAACTTTAATTACAACGTAGTATAATGTGTAGTTAAACCATTAGTATCTAAATAAGAGGCGCAATGCAGGAAGTATACTGAGCTGGTTAATTGCTCTTCTGTTTGTTGGCCAACTGATTATAAAGTGCAATGAGCAGAGTGAGCGAGCACATGCACAAGCACTGCGCAAACAGAAAAAGAAAAACAAACATATGCTATAGGTCTTCTCTTCTACTACTCTTGATATTTGCATAGTCACCTTTTTTATACTTTTTCTTTTGTCTTTGTTTTTTTTTTCACTAACACAACTCAATTGTTTTATATATGCAGCGCGCTTACTGTGATTATTTATATGAAAGTGCTTGGAAATATATTTGAATAGCAAATATCGCGTTATCATGTAAAATAATGGGCGCAGCTGATGTTGATTAGGTGAAGGCAAGAGGGAAGAGTAAAAGTCCAGGTGCTTCTCGGGGTTAAGTTCGCAAGTCACTTCCTCATCTCTACATTATACTAAAAGCAGGCTGCCTGCCTGTACATTCATCGATTTTAATCGTTGTATTTTATATATATATATATATATGTATATATAGGTTGGAGTAATATATATCGGGTGCCGTAGCTGTCAGAGCCATGTGCGCTGTCTGCTATACCAGCTTTTACTGCTAGTGACGTAATATCGATTTTCCCGTCCAGGCCCATCACGGGAAACGTCACTTTATTATGAGATGTGTTTTTTTATGCGTCCGGGACTCTCAGCTGATTTTTATGATCGGCCGCCTTGTCAATAGCACTCACATTCAGTGAATGTGTGAGTGAATCGAATGTGTATGTGTGTTTCTAGTAAAACTGGTGGTCGATTTAGTATGGTTGTGCTGCTGCTGCTGCTGGCTGCTGGTAGAAGAGACGCATATATTCTCGCTCCCCCAAAAGCTTACGTCACTCACCCAATTTCACGGATGTGCATTTTACAATTACCGTTCCGCTTATCGCCGTGGCCATTTGGGAGATTGCTAGCAAGATGGCGTGTGTTACGGCGTCGCGACGGGACGTTCGGTGCGCCGACGCCACTGCCGCCGGGATCTATTTCAGTGATGGCCCTCCTCTCGATTTTGATGGACACTGGAACGACCGCGCCCTCGTTACCGGCTACAAATCGCGCCTTTATCTTCCCGACCATGGATTTAAATTACTCGCTTCTCGCCCACTCGAACCGCCATTCCGTAACTCGTAAACACTAAGAAGACGAACACGAAAAAGAAAAAGGCATTCTATTTACTACTTTGCTTCAAGTCAGAAAGAAAACAATAAAAAAAAACTACACATCCTCTCTCATATAAGTAATATTACGATGATGGAACATAAAACACTCATTAACATGCCATGACCTATCATTGCACCTAACGCACACCAATAATTAACTTAAGCATAAAATCCTTTTTAATGTAGCAGAAATGAAATTTGTCGATACAACAAGAAACGAGACGATTCAATCGAACCATAAATATGACGATAAAGACATCGAATGGGGGATAGGATCGAGTTATGGTCTCTGATCATTGAATCAAGATGCCGCGGAATTCCTTTACAACTTTCAGCATTCATTTCGTCCTATCACAAAAATCAACTTCTCGATTCTTGATTCTTTCAATTCAATGTCATTTATATGATTAACTAATGCGCACATGTCTCCCATCCACTTCAAACTCTCTCTCTACTCAACTAAGTGGCCAGATGGTGTTGTAAAACAGTGCAGTCAATTATTTAGTGTGGGTGGTCGTCAATAAACTTACTGGCACTTCATTTTGCATAATTAAATGTTTGTATAATTGAAATTATTATTATGAAGAGTTTTAAAAGTCTTTAAACATTTTTTTCATCTTATTGCTTGTTGGTTATTTGTATGGTTGAATGCAAACTATGTGGTGGCAACAATTGCACGTGTTAATAAGAGTGCGTGTGGGTTTACCATTGCGGTTTATTATGTTAACATAACTCTTTATTAATGGTATTAATAATAATTTTTCTTTAGTTATTATTCAATGCATAAATAAGCGC
Source organism: Deinopsis erosa (assembly GCA_027574845.2). Classification (NCBI taxonomy): domain Eukaryota; kingdom Metazoa; phylum Arthropoda; class Insecta; order Coleoptera; family Staphylinidae; genus Deinopsis; species Deinopsis erosa. The sequence goes on from JAODFZ020027502.1 coordinate 8,067, forward strand.
GCTGATTAAAAAGACGAAAGGATGACGAAGAATAAAAGACTCTTGTATTTGTAAGACGACAGTTGTGGGCGTTTAGTATGTTAAAGATACACCACCAAACAGTTTATTATTAATATGACACTCAATGTGTGTGTGTGTGTGTGTGTGGTATGATTTATGTCGAGATGACAATATGGCATAGAGCGGACGTTGCCTTTCCGATATATGTCGACTATGTGTGAGTGTTGTGGTAGCAATCTTGATTTAGAGTGTATCGACAAGATGGTTGAGCTATGGTGGGGGTGTTAAAGTTTGAAATATATTGAGATTGTGACACATTTATAATATACAGGTAGTTTTGTCAGGGGGGTTGATTTAGTGCAGTTGTTTGTTTATAATGGGATAGGTCGTGTACTACTTATATGAATGTGAATAGATATTTTGTGTTGCTACTGCTGCTGCTGCTGCTGCCACCGTTGCTTCTGTTAGTGCTGGTGTGCTGTTACTGTTGACGTCGTCGTTTATTAATCGGAGCCGCTTGTGCCAATTAGCGATGCGCGCCACGAGAACTCTGTCACAGTAAATTGTGATGAATCATGGTCGCTAAATCATCGAGCAGATCTGTTTACTCTATTAACAAGCAACAGCAACACCAACAGTAATCTAAGTAGACGACCTACTAGGCAAAAAAATATTATTGTGATATAACAATATATCAACATTTCAATTTGCATTGTAACTTTACTACACTAATCTGAAAAACGTTGAATCGCGAATTTAATATTACAAAGTAACATGACAAAATAATGTTTTTGCATTGTTACATTTATAAAAATGATAATATTTATGTAAAATTATTAAAAATATGATGTAGTAATGAATCTATTCGTATACCCTAGGTAGAGGCTATATTTCTAACTAATTCAAATTCAAATATGACAAAAAAAATTGCCTCTTTGATATTGTCCATAGGTAGAGGCTAAAAATTATGCGTGGAGCCTTAAGCCTAGTATACACGAGCATCATTTATCATGAAATTTATAATATAAAGCAATCCAAAGTTTAGTAAAGCCGGAATTTAAGCAATTCTATTTTTCTATTGCTCACAAAATCTTTTACTGAACTTTGGATTGCTTTATAATATAAATTTGATGAAAAATGATGCTCGTGTATACTAGGCTTTAAATAATAGAAATAATAAGTACCCTTCCAAAATGAAGAGGCTGTTTCTAGTCAATTTTGCTAAAATGTCCATTATATCACATAAAAAGTAATATTTTTTTTCTGTAGCCTGAGAAATTTAAAGAAATGACGGTTCTTTTATTATTTAATGAAAAGTTGCCAGAATCAGGATTCGAACCGTGGACTTACATGCTATAAAGCCAACTCGTTTACCTGTAGGCCAAGCATGTTTCCTAATATTTGTAAAAATAGTTATTTGAAATTTGTGAACATGCTTACAATATGTTTTGTTATTAATTAATCATTTTACAAACATATATCTTACCATGACTTTTCTAAACCAAGAGACAACCATTCTGAATAATGCACTGGCCGCTAAACTTGGAAATTTCTTAAGTGTGAATAAATGTTCTTCTTCCAATTGTAGATAAAATGCGGCTGGTGGAATATAGGCTAATGGTACGGCAGCTGAAACACCCACAAAATTATTACTTAGATGTATACAGGGTGTTTCTTAAAATTTCACACAAAGTTTGTTCAATATTTATAAAGCATATAGAACCATTTAAAATTTTGTAATTCTTAAATATTACTTGTAGTATTGAAAGATGAAAGTTGCAAACGTTTTTTGAATGTTTCATAGAGTTAGAAAGAAAACTTTTGCATATTTTTAATTGCTACATTAATGAAATGAATGATGTGTGTGAAGGCAGGTCATCTTATGAAAAGTGAGGGTGGTTTCGTGGCGTCGCGATTTTGATTTACGAATAGAATCGACAGCAGAATCCAGTTCTGAGAGGGCGAATACGAACCAATCGCAGCATTTCAACTTCCCCGCGAGTCCCCTTGCGAATGTTGGTATCATCATCATTAACGGTAGAGGCAAAAGGAATAGTTTAAAAAAAAATGCATTAAAAGATCTTCCTTTTTTTTCTAATTACTTTTTCATGGTAATTAATTAATTAATACTGGAAGGAAATAAACTTGAACATTAATTTTGGAAATTAGCCTGAAGGTGGTAATTCTAAGCGAATAAGTAATGGGGTAGATTTCAATAAGCAAATAATATTTGGATGTGTGCGTTGTTTATGGCAATGTAATGTGTGTTTGAAGTGGAATGTGTGTATATGAGTGGCAGTATTGATTGAATTAGTTTAGTTGCACTCACATCCATACATACATACATACATACATACATACATACATAGAGAAAACAGAAGAAGAATAAACGATTGAAGGGAGCGAGAAAGAGAAATGTGTATGTATATGGCTGGTGGCGACTGGTAATCGATGGTAAACAGATGACGGGCTCGAAGAACCCCGTACGGCAATAACAGTGCCGTTCAATTTGACGGCGCAGTTTCATTATCGTTCCGCTGGATTATGTTATTCCCGCTCAACGGGTGGTCGGTAAACGCAATATTCCGGTGCGGTAAAAGATGTAGGATTTCATTGTAATGCGGAACAACTTTTTTATTCATAATACTGAATCTAATTCAGTTTATGACTCCCTCAACTTTCATAGTTTCCTTTACTGCAATGTTTCTACAGCAATTTCCCTTCTAAACTTTGATAATTCTCTTTATCTAACACTAACAGTTTTAAATGATGTTGCCTAAGCAAACAAAACCGTGATTGTTGTTTACAGTTGAATTTATGTTGTTACAGGTAAATGGTGTCCTCGAAGGGAATGGTCGTCGCCTCCAGACGCCCGGGCGACAAGTGACGCGGCGAGAAGAGGCGTCCTATATTCGTCCGTCTTCCTAGGCAGTCCTGGTAAGTGCATAATCATCATTAGTTACATAAAAAAAGTTTCACATACTTATGTACATACATATAAAAAAATATAGCAACAATTTCTGATCCGCGAAATTACTCGCGCCTTTTCATTATTACTCTCCCGCCTCGGTGGACATGGTGGGGCTCGTTGTCAGGGCAACCGCCGCATTCCCGCCTCGCGGCCATGGTAACGGCAACGCAGGCGCGGATATAAAATCACCGCGACTAGCAGCGCGCTACATCGCTCGATACACATTCAAGTTGACCTCTCTGTTGACCTGGTGGTGCAGTATAGGCCCCAACTCTGATTGGGTCATCCATCACTCGATCCGTAATTGGTTCCCATGGACCCGTAATTGTTACCTTGCTTTTGGTTCTCTTTTCTCTTCATCGTAAAAGTCTCTCATTTTGAGAAACAGCGATGCGTGTATTTAAGCTTCACACACACACACACACACACACACATACATTGAAAAGTCTGCACATGACAGACCCTTCATCTCATCTGTACTACTCAGCTGAACCTACCACAAGTACCGTCTACTCAAAATATTCCAATTATACGTCCAAATCG
>JAODFZ020027509.1:0-22845 GCA_027574845.2 Deinopsis erosa
ATATTCCATAAATCACGGAATGTACACTCTCTGATATAAAATCAAAATAATCGGAATATAAGCCGTTTGTTTCAAATGCCAGACGATTTAAAAGTGAACCACGAGATGGACCACCCTCTAATAATAACAACCTACAACCCATATTGCTTATAGATAACTGAAGCAGATGTTGAAGCTTTAGCATCGAAAATTCATTCCTGCTCATATATCAGTGAACTTTTAAGTGAAGACTTTGTTGGCAAATTTGATAGCTCTGACATGTACTGGAATCCAGGAGAAAGTGTTTTAGCTGTTAAGAAAGCGGTTTCTGCTGTAATATCAGTAGCGGATGCTGTTATAAATGGAGATTATTCTTCTGGTGTAGCTGTGATACGTCCACCAGGTCATCATGCAGAATTTGACTCCTCTTTAGGCTTTTGTTTTATAAACAATATAGCGGTTGCAGCCAATTATTTAGTCGATTCGAATAAAGCCAAAAGGTTTACTAAAATTCATATATAAAATATTTAATTAATATTTATTGAATTCAATTTTAGGGTTTTAATTGTTGATTTTGATATACACCATGGAAATGGCACCCAGCAATTATTTTACGACACTTCCAATGTGCTTTATATAAGTATACATAAATATGATTACGGTTCTTTCTATCCTCATTCTAAAGACGGTGCTGACAGTTGTGTTGGGGTGGGGCCAGGTAAAGGTTTTAATGTAAACGTACCTTTTAATGCAGTAAGTCTTTTATAAAGTAGATATATGTAAATATAGAATGTCTAATTTATTATTTACCATTTTAGGATAGAATGGGAGACGTTGAATATTTATTAGCATTCTTCAAAATTGTCTTACCAATAGCGTACGAATACGCACCTGATATTATCCTGGTATCCGCTGGTTTTGATGCTGGAGTAAATGATTTATTAGGCAATTACAAAGTACACCCAGAAACTTTCGGACACATGATTCAATTACTAAAGCCATTAGCAAAAGGTCGTATAGTTGTTGTTCTAGAAGGAGGCTATAACTTGACTACATTAAAACACTCAATGAATTTTTGTATTAAGACATTATTAGGTGATCCTTTACCAGAACTAAAACTAGAAAAGCCAAAATATACTGCCTGCACCAGTTTTAATAATGTTGTAAAGGTACAAAAGCAATTTTGGTTAAGTTTAGATGTTGACAGACCTTTGTCAAAAAGAGCGATTAGAAACTAATGGAATCTTTCAAAGTTATGGGACCAGTTTTGAATAATTTGTTTTTATTAAGAGTGTTTTTATATTTAATAGTTTATTAAAGCTAAAACGACTAAATCAATCATTCTAACGTTACTGTGATTTAAATTAATTTGTTTTTTTTGTTCGACATTAATATAAAAATAAATTAAAATAATTTTATTAATCACTCATTATTCTTCCCGCATTTATGAATAAAACACAAATAAATAAAACAATAATTCGATATTTAGAATCTGTATTATTGAAATCTATTATTACTCCTAGATGAGCAGTGTATCACAAATTATTTTATAATAATCATATAATGAAGCAAAAATTTTCATTAAATGAAACATCGAACATTTTTTTATTTTTCAATAAATTTTCTTACGAATTTCATTTTGGGTCTCATGTATATAGGGTACTTAAACTTTTTTTAAGCAAAGGATATCAAAATTAGGAACAACATACATTACAATTAATTTCATTTCATGAATATTTTTTACTTAGAATCATATTTTGATTGCCAAACATCGTTTTTATTAACATAAGCAGTAATACTTGCGAATCATTTAATGATGAATGAGATGAAAAATAATTTTGTATGCTTTTCTTTTATTATAATTAATTTATTTACGATAATATCACTCTAATCACGATTTAGATAAAATTATTTATCACAAGTGAAGAATAAGACAAAAATTATTTATGTGATTGTTTAATGGTTTTAACGACAACAATTTTCACATTTATCTATGAATTAATTTTGTTTTATGTTTCATTGACTTTGTTGGTCCCTTCCTATTAAAAACAATAATATTTCTTGAAGGACACAATCAATTTATTCGATGATTTTATTATTGTTTATATTAATCCCTATTACAAACCCAAAATGAATGTTGGCGTTAAACAAGTGAAATGAGAGAAAAAATCTTTTCAAAATTTTACTACCATTTATTAAGGCAGCAATAAGCAAAATAAAATTTTGAAAAAATTTTGATCACAATCGTGTTGTATTTCATTTAATACATTATTATTGTAACAATAAATAAAAAAATATAAACGAATGCGTTTAAACTTAACAATGCATTTGCTTAATCATTATTACATAATTGGTTTTATTTTGTGCCGAGATTGCGCGTTTATTAATTATCTAATATCTAATGCTGTTGCACTTTACCAAAAATTTATCAACTTCACAAATTACTTTATTGTTACCTTTCATTTGGCAATGTAATTAGCATTTGAATATCGCATATAGAAATCTGCTTCAATGGATCAAAATGAGATTCAAAAGTAATTTGTTAAAGTTGAAAAATTTGTGTAAATTAACATAAATATTTGGTCAAAATATTGCAAGTTTGAAGAACGTTTAGTACAAAATGTGATGTCGTTATAACCTACTTAATATGCATTTAAAAATAAACAAGTTTAAGTAAAAATTTTCAAACGCTTTACTTAGAAATTGTTTATCTTTAAAATTAATTGCTTTAAAGATAGAAATGCATTTCACAATAAGATGAAGGCTTGAATTCGTTTAGATGTTCAACAAACGCATATTTTTTTTTTATTATTTAAATTATTTTTTCTTTTTATTAAGCTAACAACTAGAATGTAAATTTTATTGAACATCCTGACAAAAGGCTTAAAATAATAATTGGATTTTTTATATATTTTTTCTTGTTAATGTTATAAATATGAGTTATCAACACATTATAGCGGTAAATATAATTTTGTAACAATTTGCTTAATATTTTCATAACAATATTTTAAGAGCCTATCTATTTACAATGTTTCGGTGCTCTCTTTGAGATATTATAATAATATATATTTTATATATATATATAATTTATTTATAATCTAGGCTACCCAATTTCACATTTAATTTTCACCTCTTTATAAATGAATTTTTGTTTTTTTGGGCAAACTAGAGCACATCTTGATATTCTTTCCTTTGTTTTTCTTCAATAAGGATCAAAATGAAAGAATCTAACACATGGAAGGCACAAGTCTACTTAAGTATTTCAATTGAAAGAATGCCTTAAGAAAAGCAAGCGTACTTTTTATGAGCAATGTTTCTTACTATATCAAGAACACTTTTGCCATAGATAAAAAGTATCAAATTTAAGCAGTAAATTGACTTAATTTAGTCTATGTGAAACACACACTTTTCATATGCATTAGCAACAATTCTTTACTTAAAATTATACAAAATTATTATTAGAGAATTCATATAACATTTATGAATGCTCTAATAATATTTTTACTTATTTTAATTACAATAGCGCATTTATAACTGCTATAAATGTGTTGATTGAGTTTCTTTTTATGTGGTATACTTTATAAATGTCCATTTCACAAAATTTAAGAGTAAAGCTGTCATTCAGTCCTTGTATAAATGCAAAAATTGGGTCGCCTAATATATATATTTATTTTTCTTTTAATCTAATTTAACCCCTTAAATACACTATGTATGTTTATTTTATTTGCGACACAAAATTCTGTACACCCGCATTTGAAAATTAATTCTATTTTTATTAGTAATTTCCATTATTTTTTTTACATTTTGACGCAAATATTCGGACGGGTCAAACTATTTTTGTATAGCGGATTATCTTTATTTTTGCGAACCTTTGAAGCAGTTTTTCGGGTGTACCTAAACTATCGTGCACCCTTGCTGCATTTGAGTGCATTTTTCTTATACATTTGCAACCTAACAAAATTCCACAAAAATCTTATTTATTTTCATCTATTATATATTCATACTTCTTTTTGGAGATTAATTTGTGCTACTTTCAAAAACTTTCTAAACTAATTCTTAATCCTATCTATAATTTCATTTTTAGGATATATAATGTTCTATGGTTACTTCCAAAATTATCTAATTTATCTTACATTTTTCTAAGATATACGATTTTTCTTTTAAATAAAAACAATTTTAATGAATGTGGAAAATTTTACTGCGACCTTAATAAAAAAATATATAATATTTCAACGTTTTGAGTAAAATGTTTGATAATATCTTTAAAAAAGTTTTTTTCTGTTTGTACTGTTTGTTGTAGAAAAAAAACATTCAATGCTTTAATCTAAAATCAATAAGAAAACATGTTATACATAAATAATTAAATTGACGATGTAATTTAAAAGAAATAAGTTTTTGTGGTAATTTTGTTGAAATGTTGCATTGCATTTTTTACATAACAAATAGCAAACACTTTGCTAAATGATTAGTATTTTCTTCCAAATCGAAATTAGAATTTTCGTTGATAAATGTTACGTTGAAAATTCCGTTTTCTTCATTTCCTTTGTGTATTGTATTTGACCTTAAACTGCTCTTTATTTTTCATTAAAAATCCTCTATTTTACCAAACGGTGCAGTTACTTGTGCTGCATTGGTGTTTATATAATAGAATTATTGTATTGTGTTGTTTATTTATTTCTATAATGTAGTTTTGTTTATTTATGTGGACGAACATATTCATATTTTATAGAATATTATATAAGTTAGTTTCATTGCAATGTTAGCAATCATATTTACTAGCAAAACCAATGTGCAATCGAAGCAGTGGTTTTAATATCACCTAAAACACGAAGATGTAAAACGCTTGAGAGCAACACCAATCAACTAACCCACCAATAAATATATAAAAGTTATTTTTCATGTTTCAGTATTGAATATTTTCTGAAAATTGATACATGTATGTAAAGTATAATATATTTTTTTTGTGCGATAGCCCATTTAGTTAAAAGCAATCTACATATTAGTTTTGTGCAACATTATTTAGATAACATTCATAAAACATTCTTAATTTTACTGTGTTTCACATATTTTTATACTAATGCATTGCATATAGAAATAATTAATTGCTTCATTTCATAAGTAAAAGAGAAATTAGAATTGCTTTAGATGTGTGTTTTGTTTAAATAAATAATTCTTTCAATACGGGCTATCATTGGCTGGCTGGCTGGCGGATATAATTTTTATTTTGTGTAATTTTTCTTTCAAGCGAGGACACGTATATTTTGTAAAAACCACTTCCGTTATTGTATATAGTTCATCTCATTAAATTTTTAATCCTAAGCTTTATCAAAAGAAGTATGAAAACACACAAGCCTGAGAAAAATGAGGCGTGGCGGTGATTAGATATCAGCAATAGGACCTCCAGTTATTGAAATACTTGTAGTCATTGTTGTGAGATTCCTAAAACAAAATCCATATCAAATAGCAGGTTAATGTAATGATTATTTTTTTATTTGTGCTGCATATCACATATTGCGCTAAATAATTGCCATTCAAACCTTACTATCGTGACTACGTTCTAATGTTCATATCGAGCTAAAAGATAATTATGTTATGAGTGTTGATTGAATAAACTAGCGCATAATATGCGTGTGTATGTTATATACTACATACATACATACATATATGTATGTATAGCATTTAGAGAATTTTGATCAATCGAAGAAGTGAAGTCAATACGTGATATTAACTATTCAAGGACAAATACATACATTAGTGCGTATTAAGAGTACAGAGAGGGTTGAGGGAGAGTATAAAATGGAATGTAAATGTTGTTAAGTATGTATATGTTTGTATAGGATGGATGTCTAAATGAGAAAACAAAATAACATACCCTGGAATTGAAATAGATACAGCAACACCATCAGCAAAGCTTTCTCTACTCATTTCATCAGCCATCGCAACTTTAAAGTGATGGCCAAAACTAGCTAAGTCCTCTCTAAAAGCATCACTAGCTGGTGTAATACCACTGCTAGTTGGTTGTAGGGGTGTCTCATCTGGAACACTTTCTCCTTCCATATCCATTGCTTCAGCATTCTTCTGCAACGGTTCCGTCTCTTCGTCCTCATTGTATATTTTGAAATATGCAAATGTCAAATAGATGACCGAAATAATGAACGACGGAATTGGAATTGCCATTGCATATACTAAATTCATATACACCTGCCACATATCGAGATGGCTAATGACAAGGCCCGGATTAACACGGCTATAATAGCAGCTAAAGTTCGTACCTTTGTCTATATATTTTTTATACCAAACAGAACAATTGAGCATTGGTGGATATCCGCAGCCCTTAACATTTGGTAATAATTTAGCACCCGTATAGTACCACTCCGAATTATTTCCCATTAGTCCTGTAGGTTCCACTTCAGACACATAGTAATCATAATCGTCTCTAAATGCTCTCTCTTCCCGCACAGGTGTTATGTCTGTTACATAAGTTGCATTAAAATTGAAATCAGATGGCACTATTTTATAATTGACCCGAATCTGGGTACAATCGTAAATATCTTTAGTGCATCCTTCCCGACAAGATGACCATGAACAATTTGAGACACCTAAGCGTCTCTCAGTGCTCTTCGTCACGCAGAAAGCTGGCGTTTCATCAAACTCCATGAAGATGGTGGTAAATGCAGGGTCGATGACAAAAGGCACAAGGAACAGGAATGAAAATAAGCTGAAGGTGCCAAGCAATACGAAGAAGGCCGTAATGTAGAATAACACCTTTTGCTTGAGAGTCTGCTCCTCTTTCTCCTCTTCCATGATCGGGGTAGCAAAGCTACGGACCCCACCATCTGCGACCGCAGGAAAACACTAGCGGCGGTAAGCAGCTGTGGCCGTCAAACTTCACATACCGCGAGGACGGAGCGAGCGATTTACATTAAATAATTTTTCGATCGGTTACCACTTCCCAATAGAAACTATCCACCTATCGCACCAAATATAAACCAATAAATGTCGTTTTTATTGTATGTATGTCGTCAATTTATTGTATGATTGTATGTCTACATATATACATACATAGATACATACATACGTTAACGTACGTACATTGCATTTAGTTAGAGTATACTGGAACTACACAAACTACTTACTTTCATTTATTTTAATTTTCATGTCACCGTTACCGCCACCGACACTGTCATTAGAATTCTACTAACTACTTACTATATGTTGTTGTATAGAAAATATATAACCACATACTAACTGTTTGTTTGAAGTAAAGTGATACCACAGACACCTTGATTAACATTTGAAATGATATTATCGATATAAATTGATTATAATCAAGCGGTGTGGTTGAAAAGTTTAAGTAGCGGAACGGTATCTGATCATCACTTGAGACACATGCACAGGGTGCTATCGGTGGGCATGGTATTCAGGGCACTGCAGTCTATATTTGTCGTATCGATCTTGGCGCCGGCCCCCGCCAGATGACTCGAAGAGCGTCTGCCACCGGAGCCCCATGTGACACGCACTGCTTGAGCTCCTGCGTTAACCGCGCGGAAAAGCAGTTCAACGGATACACAGGTAATAGAAAAACCACTAATATTGTTTATTATTTGCTCTCCTGCACGATTTTTGCAAATTCACATGATTTTTATTATTTTTCGAGTATTGCTGTGATCTGTTAGCGCTTCAGCTAATAGCATGGTCAGGGGGCGCGCGTCATATCGATTTAGCGACGCCGCAGTACAATATTGATCAAATGAAACGCGTCAAGCTTACAGCGCATGCAGCACCAGCACCAGTTACGGCAGTAGTTGACATGCAGTGTCGAGGGTGCTGAGGTAACATGCCCAAGAAGAAGCCAATTCCCGTGGAGGATCTTGTAATCCCGCCACAGGATGGCCGGATTTGCGGCACCATTTGCCTGTGTCAAATGACATTGGTGTTAAGTAGTGTTGCTTTAGTCTATTTAACAGTTGCTGTATATGTGCCATCAACACGCGCTATGCAATATGGTATGGTTGAAGTTCCGGTTATGTGCACGACAATTCGTGCCGTTCAGGTAGATACTTGCGATTGGGGTTCGTGTGGGGAATGGTGTCTAAGTAAAACGTCGGGATCATGTATGCAAATTTTCGTAAGTCTTAGACGTAATGGATCGAGTTTAGTACTCGCGAACTGTACAAATACCGCGACTAAAACATGTTACGGTATAGATCAGGAAAATGCGAAACGCAGTAAGTGCATCGCAGATGAATGCAAAAATCTTACTGGTACATTTAATTGCACAGCGGGCATGTGCATTAATATAACCGATGCATTTGAGTGTATATTTAAAGATACCGATCCGCCTCTTAAATGTTCTGGACGTCGTGGAAAAATCACCTGCATTGATTTAGATGGACTATATAGCTGTAATAGAGGGACATGCGAACGAATCAGAACGCCATACAATTGTGATAGGCGCTGTGTTGATATTCCTACCAGAAATAAAAATGTTATATTACTAAGCGGCGATAAAGTTTATCTATCGAACTGTCAACGTGCGCTTGTATTAGATACGGGCGAAGAGGTTTGGAATGAATCGCAGGAGAATATTATGATGGCCTCCTGTTTCGATATAGTTAATGAAACGCGTGGTGTTGTTGCTGTTGATTGCATCAATGGATCCCTCTTGGCTACTAATATACTTAGCGATTTAACAAACTTCACCTATTTGAGTTATTTGAGCGTTTTCAATACGGCGCCTTTGGATGAACATCGTCTTATTGCTCCACCCGAACCTGATCTTATCATTGCAAACGAAAGTCATTTGCTCATCAATTTAGAAGGTTGTGTTAATACATTAAGAGATGAATGCAAAGAATTTATAAGAGTTTATGGTAAGGATGGCACAGATCATAACGCTCGTGCGCGCTTCACCTGCTTCTATGCTACAGGAAATACAGATATAGTTGTTGCTAGATTTGATCTTGAAACGACCACACGCCAATTTTTAATTGCATCTGTTTTACCCTCTGTCTTATTTGTCGTGTCATGCCTTACACTAATTCTTTGTCAACGCACTGTTGTTGTCGGAGATGACGCTAAAATGCGATTTCAGGGTTGTATCAGCTCTGAGACTGGATTAGAAAAAAGTACCTCCGTCAACAATATGACAGATCGAGGAGGCGACAATGGCAACAATATTATGGCACTCTGAGATCAGTCACGTAAGTCACTTACATACTTATATCAAATCTCTATTAACTAAACACAAATAAATCCTAAGGCTAAATCAATAAATTTTATTATTTAAATTTTAAATGTGTGACTAATTATTAAAGGGAAATATAGATTTTTTATTCTTCTAAATATGTACATTAAACATGCAATATTCCAAAAACTATTACCGAAAAATTATTTTAGAAGACTATTTATTGATTTCGAATAATTCAATAAGACTAAAAGTAAAATCACATTCCAACATATAAAACAATCCTTTTTAATATTAATGCTTCTAATCAATCAACTAGAACATGTTCTATAATTAAAATTTATTTTATTATTATTATTATTATTATTATTGGCTATATAAATCAATTTTCTATGAAATGGTTAATTTTATTGAAACGAATAGAATTCAGTTACTATATTATGCAATAATCGCACTAAAAACAGAGCATAAAAAGGGAAAATATTGTTAAAGTATTGATTTTTATATTTACAATGCGCTTGCTTATGAATCATTTGCTCTAAGCAGTTTTATTATTATTATTCTTGCAAAACATTTCTACGTTGTATCCATAATAAATAATAATGGTTTTATAGCAGAAATTATTGATAATTTCAATAATGATAAAAAACTGTAAGAGAATAATTATTTTTAATTGAAATTTGTACAGTTTTTTGCAAATGCAATGAAATTTAATCTTTGTTATACTTATAATGATAGTAAATTTAATTAACTTGCAGTCTTTTTCTATTTTATACTTATCGCATGCACTTAATAATTTGAACTAAAATGTGACTGGGTAAAGTTCATTGTGAGTGTAAGATTTTGCTTTCTATAAATAATAATTTTGTTTATAATATTAAATTAATCTATATTTTGATAATAATTATCTATTCGTTTATTTTTAGGCATTCCCCTCCTGCTGGACCGAGGCTGAAGTTGACGCGTAACTACCTCCGTTGCAAAGGGGAAAGCGTCATAAGAAATTAACTGAGAATTCGCTAACCGCCTGTAATTAGTAGCATTGTCACATAATTTTATTAATCAAAAACTAAGTATAAATTAATTTGATTGTTGCAATGGACGAGAAGCAGGTGCAACTTATTTCAATAGCGGAAACCGCAAAATTCTACGCGTCTTTATGTTTAGGCACAACTGCGATTCTTTCAGTATTTGCCTTTCTTTTTTTAATTCCATTTGTGGTAGACCCAGCCATTTCAAGCTTAATGGCTGATTATGAACCAGAGCCGGTAACTTGCGTCACATCGCTACATGTTTACGCTGAAGGATTACGCAATTGTTCATGGGCATCCTGCCGGGAAGGATGCACACGAGAAGCCACACGATGTCATCAAATTTTTGTAAACTATTCTAGAATTCCCTTTAGAGATTATCGACCGCCTATACAATTAGAATGGGACGTTTCGGACACACGTTTTCTTATCAATGCTGAAGGATGCGGATATCCTCCAAACGTAAATTGTTCAAAATTCGCGCGTCAATATGGTTATAAATATGATGGAACACCGTTTCCGTGCTACTATAGCCGAGTATATCCTGACATTGTCGTGGCTAGGTATTCTTGGGATGATACACTTCGATATCTCGTACTATCCATAGCCATTCCAAACCTACTCTTTGCTGCATCTATAGGCGTTTTGAGTTATTGGTATTGTCCTGGCTGTGGACGGGCCTGCCACAAATATATGCATCATTTTCCCAATGAGTAAGTGCACACTAATTTACACCAATTAATTTCATATATTTCATTTTACTTTATTTCAGGGACGACGATTATGAAGACGATGCTTACTAGTGCAAATTATTCAATTTCTAATAAAGAATTTTAAATAAACAGCGATATATTATTACGTAAACAAAATGTAATCGCCATTTTAACGTAATTTTCTTATGTTTTCATGAAAATAATTTGTTGCTTCCCTAACAATTATCTTCAATCTATAATATTTTAGTTTAAGTGAGAATATTTATTAAAATTTGTGATAAGAATTAATAATCGACAAACCATTAAAATAATTTCTAATTTAGAATTAAATTCTTAGTCCTCCAAGTAGAATCAGATAGAAGAAAAATTATAGATAGGAACAAAAGCATTTTATTATTATAAAGAAATCGAAAACGATCGTAAAAATCTATATTTAATATCTATATGTAGATGAAATAATAAATCAAAATATATTGAATTATATTTATTAAAATTATAGATAATTATATTATAAATTCAAGTCTTAATTAAAAAAAAAACTAAGCACATTCTTTGAAATTTAATACTTAATAAAATAAACACTAAATGAAAGGATTAAAATTTTGGAATAGGCCAAAAAATAGCTTGCAAGTTAAGAAACAAGCTTAATTATGAATAATCATAGGTGTGAGTTTCTATAGTAATTATAATAATTAATGAATAATAAAAAAGTATGACAAAAATTTTTTGAAATAGGAATATTGTCGAAACTAAAAATAGGACGTAAATACTTATATAAATTAGAAACTAATTGCTTGAAATAATATTTAATTATACAAATGAATGAATAATTGGCAAACACCATTTTTCATGGTTTAATTTGAAGATGATTGTTGGTTGATATATGATATGATTTTTTATAGAATATATATTAAACATTATTGTGTTATTACAAAGGGGGACGCAAAAGGTTTCAGGGGGCACTAAAACATCAATTACTATGATAGACAATAAATGTTTTCTATATTTTCTATAAAAAATCTTTATATTATTGTTTATATTAAAAACTGACATAAAAAGTTTATAACAATTTAAATAGAAAAATTTGCTTATGCCTTACTTAACTAAATTACATTTTGTAGAGAATTACGCAATAATTACTGCCAAAATTGAAAAATTTTGCATTTTTTATTAGAAATGTTATAAACTTTCAATATTTTATTACTACTACAATATAAACCAAACGCGTAATAATATATCCGCGTAATCAATTAAAAATGTTATTAAATAAATCTTTCTTCATTGAATAATGTTACAACACAATTCTAGCATTGCTTTTAGTGCTCCTATTATCCTAAGTAACTGCCTTAAGCTATTTATTATGAAAAAAATGAACAAAAATTTTTATAAATGAATCTAACTACCAAACCATAAAGTTTTTAAATACTTTTTGACAGTCGTATATTTACTAAAAAAATACTATTACTGTCATTGCAGTTGTTCTAATATATTTAATAATATATCGTGGATTTGAAAAGCAAGCAAATTTACATTATATTATTCATATCGTCACGATACTCACACAATCATTTTGTCATAAAATATTATATATTAATTAAAATAAATAATGTAAAATATAGTATTGTTATAATAAAGATAAATAAATTTTAAATCCAATTATTTTAGACGCAGAGTATAATATTTAATAGTAGTATATAATTTTTACATATCAAAAACAGGCAAAATATGCTCTACCTAAGACTGTGACGTTTGTCATGGAATGTAATCAATATATAAACATAAAACTACTAATTCATAAAACATTTGCAATGCACATTTTAAAAAATCAACATCAATATTCAGGTTTTGCATTTCTGGATAAAAATATAGCGTATAATGCTAGCTCGTTCTCAAAAATATTCGCTTCAAAGCCATCTTCTAGTCTCTCTATCAACTCCTTAGCCCTATAACCTTTTTTCAATTGCTAATATCAATAGGCCATTTGAATTCATATCAAAATCAGCTATGTAATCCCATAAAATCGAATATCGAAATGGTTATATCTTATAGCCAATTGTAATGGTTCGACACCATTAGCATTCACATAGATGTTGTAATACAAAAATAAATGTAAAATTCCTAAACATTCGCTATTACCATCGTAAATAGTTATAAATTCGTAAAGAGTTTTTGGTTCATCTAAATCCAGTCAATTATTATTCATTGCATCAATGTAAAATTTCTAAACATTCCCTCAATGATTGTCTTCTTCTTCTCCCATCCCACAAACACACTG
Organism: Deinopsis erosa; assembly: GCA_027574845.2. Classification (NCBI taxonomy): domain Eukaryota; kingdom Metazoa; phylum Arthropoda; class Insecta; order Coleoptera; family Staphylinidae; genus Deinopsis; species Deinopsis erosa. The sequence continues at coordinate 13,186 of JAODFZ020027509.1, forward strand.
TTAATTAATATATTTATATTTATTATTTCGGACCGCTGCATTTAAATTACATCTAGCCTACATCTAGTCAACATCGCTATTGCAAGAGCTAGTGCGGTCAGTCCGAACGCTGACCGTTGATTAATTTGTATGGATGGTTGACGGAGTAACCATTACAAGTACACTACGTCAATGCTATACAGAAACAATATTTTATATAAAATGGGTTTAATTAATTAATTTAATATACCTTTGAGCCCTCGCTGCAGCATCTAATGGTGTATATTCCCAAATATGACTATTAAGGTCCACGTTTGTTGCACTTGCAAGCCGCATAACCCATAACCCATAACTATTATACTGTATGCTATATTACAGATAAGTAATAGGAGTATAATATAAGTAATTTGAGATTCTACTTAAAACTTACCTATGAAAATGAAAGCGATGAAAGCTAATAAAATGTAAGGTTATAATTTAATGAGGGAAAATTCGGCGCATGCGCTGTAGCTGTTAGTTAGCTATTAGTTATGTATACGAAATCTTATATAAATATGCAACTTCTATTACAAATCGCATGAATTAGTTGTAGACCTAAGGTACTCGGACATAAGGACTGTAATCGAATGCTATGAATTTATTGCAACTTGAGAGAAGTTAGCATGTACTTTTCTTATTAAACATATTGTTACAATAATTTTATAACTTTTAGAATTATTAGGAAACTAAAATTTAACTTTGACTTTATTTATATTTCTCTTCTATAATAAAATATCTTTGAATCGAGACCTCGATTTTTGTAAGTGTTCGACTTTATACTTTTCGATGAGGAATCGATGTTTGTAAAATCTTCAAAGTCCACCATAAATATTCATATAAATATAAGTTTCAACCTTATATTTTCATTCAATGATCGGTGGCTTACTAGCTAAGGCAGTTGGCTAGTAACACAGAGGTCCGAGGATCGAATCCCGAGCGAAGCAATTTTTCTTTTGGTCGCCCATCCATTTTCGAAATCTAGAACTCGTTCCTTATCTTTCATCTAGCACTCGATGCTTTTGTGAGAATGGTTTCTTCGCTTGAAAATTTTGAGGCGTGTTGAGTCGATGAAATATCCAAGCAATTGGCTTGGAAATATTTTTCGCTCGATTTTTATAAAATCCTGAAAATACAACAAATTATTTGAATATATATAAGTTTCAACCTTCTATTATCATAAGTGATTCACAGCTTAGTGGTTAGAGAGCTGGATTGGTAACCGAGAGGTCAAAGGATCGAATCCCGCTAGAGGAATTTTTATGGAATTTTTTTTCCAAAATTAAATAAAGTGAATAAAATCATAAATTCCTCAGAATCCTGAGAATATTTTAGTGTTTGTTATTTAAAATAGGTGGCGTTTCATGTAACTCTCCTTAAATAAAATNTTTGATGTTTACTTTTTAAACTAGGTGGCGCTTGAAGTAATTCTACTTCAATAAGTTCGTAGCGAATGTGTTAAGTAGCTTTCTTGTTATCCATATTTTCTTTTATGGTAAACTAAAAGGCCATACAAAAATTCAATTTTGTTAGGTATTGAAACAAAATTCACTGCTTCTATTTAATTTAGCATATAAGAAATGAATCTTATTTAAAGAGAATTACTTCAAGCGCCACCTAGTTTAAAAAAAAGGAAACAAATTTTATTTTTTATAGTCTTTTATCGTCCCGTCTGCTTTTAATTTAGCATAAAAGAAGTGAATTTTATTTAAAGAGAATTACATAAAGCGCCATCTACTTTCAATAACAAACACTAAAATATTCTCAGAATTCTGAGGAATTTATGATTTTATTCACTTTATTTAATTTTGGAAAAAAAAAATTCCACAAAAATTCCTCCAGCGGGATTCGATCCTTAGACCTCTCGGTTACCAACCCAGCTCTCTAACCACTAAGCTGTGAATCACTTATGAAAATGTAAGGTTGAAACTTATATATATTCAAATAATTTGGTGGATTTTCCGGACTTTATAAAAATCGAACGAAAAATATTTCCAAGCCAATTGCTTGGAAATATTCTTCGTCTCAATACTCCTTTAATTTTTCAAGCGATGAAACGCAGAAGAATCGAATGCTGAATATATGTTAAACAACGAGTATTGATTTCGAAAATGGATGGGTGACCAAAAAGAAAAGTTGCTTTGACTGGGATTCGATCCTCGGACCTCTGTGTTACTAGCCAACTGCCTTAGCTAGTAAGCCACCGATCATTCAATGAAAACATAAAGTTGAAACTTATATTTATATGAATACATATGGTGGACTTTGAAGATTTTACAAACATCGAGATAGAGATTGCTCCAAGCCAAACACACAGAAAAATTTCGGACTCGATTCCTGATCCAAAATTTTCAAGTCAAACACTTACAAAAATCGAGTCAAAGATTATTCGTTTTATGTTTGTTTTGCACGATTACTGCACTGTAATCTTAACTCATTGAACACCGTCTGCATATGAATATGTTCTTCAGGTATCGGAAGCTTTTGAACAATTGGGGCTGGTTTTTGAATACGCTCTGGCAGTATATTCTGATTGATATCCTTAAGATGGATATTCTGCGTCACATTTGGCATAAATATTGGTTGCTGTTGATTCATAAAACCTTGCGGTTGTTGTTACTGCGATTGCGTTAATGGCGGTGCTGGCATAAATTGCTGGCAAGTAATGTTAGTTTCTAAAAAATGCAGAATGAGTGTTCAAGTAAAGTTAGTTTTTAAAAAATGTACGATGATTGGTGAAGTAAGGGTAAGGTTAGGTTAGGCATAAAATTATAATTAATAATAATAATAAATGTGCATTTCATTTTTTAATTGAAGTTTATTATAAGAAGGCCATTCGTTATATTCATAAAACTCTGATATCAGAAAAACAATTTCATGAACTGGAAAATAAATTAATCTACAATTTGATTATAATGCACATTAATATGTATATCTAGATTATGTACATTTATGTTAAATCTAAACTTTAAATATAATAACAAAAAACGATTAAATCAAATGTAGATTAAATATATGTGTATATAAATGCATGTCATAAAGAAAACAGAAAAAAGTGGAAATGAACGAAACTAAACAAAAATTCTGTACAAAAAATGCGTAAACATAAAAAATACTCTAAAAAACTTATTAAATAATTTGTTATGTACACTTAAATAATAATTTAGTTTTATATAATAATATTCTTCATTTTATATTCAAAATACAAAAAAAAACAAATAATTCTTTTGGGGAATGTTACTTTGGTATAAATTGTTGGTAATTGTTCATATAAATATAAATCTTATACAATAAGTAATAAAAAATAAATTATTGTAACGCTAACATCAAAATACTTAATAATCTTTGTCTAATATAAATACATATAGTTAAGCCAGCCCAAATAAGGTAATGATTATGGTGCGCAACCAACATATTATCCCGCTCTTCATTATTACTCATTCTATTATACATTTATCACATATCTTTCTATTAGGTGTGATGCACATTTAGTGTTGTTGTGTTATGCTAATTGTATCATAAAAGTAATTATAAATTTTAAATATTAAAAAAATAATTACTTGAATAAAAAATAGATTTCTGATTGCAATATAAGCGAGTATTAAATACGAAATAAGATTTATATTGGCGATGTAATTTCACCATTTGGACTGTAATCCTTCAGAAGTTCTCTGAGCCTAATGATTTCCTTCGTTGCAACAGCTAAATCACCTTGTAGACTTAGTTCTTTCTCCCTCAATCTTTTTATATCTCGTTGACAATTCTATAAAAAGAAACGTATGCGCCTTAGTACTATATATATGACTCCCTAAAAAAGGTAATACATACCACATTTTGTCTCAATAATTCCAATTTGTCGCATTTGAGTCGTGTTACTTCTTGGACTAGCGAATCGGCTGTTGTTCCCGTTGTGCTTCCAGGACGTTCTTGACATACAATGCAACCTTTCGCTGCAGTTTCTGCACTTGACATACTTTCAAGACCTGTATCGCTATCTATATAGCCACCTGCAAGATGTTCCAGATCTTCACTCGTTAACGATGAATCGTCAGATGCTTCAGACATTGCAGCTCGCGGATGTGAATGTGCATGTGCTGTGAGATCGGGCGAGGATGCCGTTGAAGAGTTTCCACTTTTCTTACCATTCGATATAATTGAACTTTTTGAAAGAGATCTGCCACTCTGTGAAAAACAAACAATCCATTAGCCAAATGTCTTTATTAAAATAAATTTATTAATATAACTTACAGATGGTGTCGATTCCGATATCGTTGGTTGGCTTGATTTCTTCGATAATCTTTCATGCGTATTTGAATTGAGATTCGTATCAACGCTCTGGCTTGATTTCACACGCGAACTCCATGCTTTCTTAACAGTATCAATAAACCGTGAACCCGGCCCTGAATCGCTTTTCGGCGTTCCAGGCGTTATCGTTGAATTGCCACCCAGAAATTCATTTGTCTTCTCTCTTAAATCATCCGTCAGCGATTGTAGTAACGATGTTCTCGTTCGTAATTCCAATTGTGCAAACTTGTCAGCCTTGTAGCATGCATTTTCTGCATTTATTAATTTAGTTAGAAGGAATTCTTTCAATTCAGGTCCGTGTCGAAAAATAGCGGGAGTTGGTAGTGTCGGTCCAAAGAATGGAACGTCATCACGAGCTGTTACACTCACTTTATACCTACATATAGAAAAAGGATGTTATTATTAAATATATAAACTAATTCGAGAGATGCATTCGCCGTAACAATTTTCACTTCAATAATTTTATAAACTACATATTTATATCGTAATAAAATGCAACAACTTTACCTTGCATTCGAGGTGTTCGGATCCAAGACTTGAACGACAATAAAGGCATGTAGAAAATGCGATGCAATCATGTCTGGACTGAAGGGAGTATTTTCGTCTTGAAAAACGATCGCAACAATATCGTTCCCAATATGCCGTTTTCTTTGAAGTTGCTGTGGATCGCTCTCTGTATAGGGTAATAATGTTGAGACGTGAAACATGATTTCACGTTCCTTAAAGATTTCATACACAGCTTGGTCCCCAGTATGTCCATTCTGAATATCCAATCCCCCTCGATATCCCTTATGATCTTTCAATTGTATTCGCCTACCAAGCAGTGACAGAAAGTCATCGAATGCCGGCGTCGTTTCATCATTGCAAAATAGTTCCTCTTCAGTCGTTTGTCCATATTTCTGATATAATACACCAAATTTGAAATTCGATACGAGCACATGCTCATCGTAATTGGCAATGCATTGTGATGCCTTTGGACAAAGCACTGGGAGAAAATTCTCAACATTCAATTGATCATTTAATAATTTTGCCATCTTTGCTGGACTTGGGGAAATGCCTAAACAACTACTTGGTACTAATTCATGCATCGTGCCAATTTTTAAACGAAGCAAAATCCTTGTATGCTCCTGATTTGCAACATTTTCTGTTTTTACGGAGAGCAGAACTGGTCCTAGGTTTTCATCACTTCCAATTAAATTTGAATGCTCCTAAAAATAAATGTATTCAATATGAGTAACGTGCAATAATGATGATTCTGATGTTTTATAAAAGAATAAGGGCTTGGTGTTTTAAGATTTTCACAGATACATTGATGTGAGTGTATTTGTGTGGGAAGAGGTACAGTGAGTGAGATGCTATTAATATCATACATATTTCACTCCCATTTGAATAAAACATGCAAGATGCATTAAACAGGAATGACGACGGAAGAACTTAAAGACGACAGACAAATTGTTAAAAAATTTCCACAAATCGAAGTGTGAAGGAAGTGGAACAAACTTATACATAAAATAATAATAATAAAAAAGCAACACACATCCGCTTCTTTAATTTTTAATATGTAGTTGCTTTTGTATTTAACTGAAATGAACAAAAAAATAAAAAGAAGTTAAATGACGTATCAGCTCCAACGCAGTAAGAAGGACTAGTTATGGTCTTTTGTTTTAGCTTGTGAATGTGAATGTTCTCATAGAATAATCAACTTTAAACAATAGCACAATGTAATTAGTAATGGAATTAATTATTGCGCGTTGTTTCTTGAAATGGATGCTCACGCGTGCCCTATCCTTGCAGCAGCCCTAAAAATATGCACTCACCAACAACCATATGTTTTACATTTGTGCTAGTTAAGCCCCAATATGGAAAGCTTAGAAATTACAATCGTATTCACGATTGTCTGGCTTTGAATTATCCTATTAGAAGAAAAAAAAAAGGAGAATGCAATTTGGCAAGCAAATTGTAGAAAAATATTATTTCGATGTTGTTCTTGTGTATTTTTTTAATCTGTAAGTGGGTCAGTGCCCACTAAATAAAAAACGATTATTAAACAAACAAAAGAATTTAAAAATACAAGAACGTGAAGTGAAAATCGAGATTTTCTCATAAATTTATGCAACAATATAGAAGCAAAGTGTTAATTAAATATACCTATATACTACGTTTCCTTAATGATTATTACCCAATGGCCTTGCATTAGACTTTTTATTAACACACTAGAGCCGGCTAGGCAGTAGCTAGAGAGAACACGATGAAATAAACTTTTCGCGTACAAATATTGATTTTACTCAAACTAGCAAAGTTATTATGTGTTTGAAAAACAATTGCAAAAAAAAAAGGTTGTTGTATGTAGCATTGAAAGGAAGTTAGTTATATGAGATAAGATTGTATGTATTAGACATCGGAGGAAAAATAGGAAATTGTTATGTGGATAGATAAGAAAAAATCTTTTCGGTTTTGTAAGCAAAGAAACGTTGGAATCGGAGTCGTTGTCGTGTGGCGGGTAGAAAGTAATTTAAATTCAGATTTTGAACCGAGCAAACAACATTTGATGTCTAGAGTCAAAGGAAACTCATGTTGGAAAACCTTCATGGCCACTGAAGCATGCATGCACCCATGACATGCACATAAAAACATTTTTTATACGCGATCTATGTTTTCTTTCAGCATTAAAATGCAAAATTTTATTATATGAGCGAACTGGGCAATATAAATCTTCAACCGGCAATAAATAAAAATAAGAAGAAGAAGAAGAAAAGGAAGAAGCAAAACAAAAAAACGGTACAATAAAGCGTATTATTCATACATAAATAACAATAGAACATCTTCGAAGCACTATTGTTTCCATCAATTGTAGCAAAACGGTAATTCAGTACAAAAAGAATTAATGCTAAAGAGATGCTCGCATTGTTCTAAAAACCATTTCAATAATAACTAATTAACGTTTCATTCAGTTCGATAACGAAAACATGTAATTATCGCGCGCCCGAAAGTTAAAAAAATCACTATACGTGCATAATAATTAACATGCCAATTATTACAATAATTCAATTGTTCGTAACGATGAAGTATTGCAATTGTAAAATTTCTATGTTTAACGCAATAAATGCAAACGATGAAGAAGAAGAAGAATACAAACTTCTTAGAAAACATTTGAAAATTTAAAAAGTCGTAAAGATAATGATACCTTTCCGTATAGAGGTTGGTTATTAAAATCTTATGATAATAATAATGTGCTGTTGTTTGCTATGATTATTGTGAACGTAGAAAACAATGTTTTTGATTTCTTCTTGTTTTACTTTGTTGCCTGATTGTCTCAAACACACCTTCATACATCTACCCATAGATGGTTTATGCAAATGTATGAAACAACATTCAGAATGATATTATTATGATTGTCTTATGTACCTATGACTTTTTAAGAGCGAACGTATTTGTGACATTCAATTCAACACATTCACCAAAAAAACTATGCATCACGAAACGCATGGATTATGCATAGATTGTTCAAAAAGAAATGGCACATTTTTGCTGACGTAAATGATACACAACACGTTGGATTATGTAAGTCTTTGAACGTGCCTTTTGAAAATGGGTTGGGCAGCTAACACAATAAACTACAACAGGACTTGACGAACAACAACAACCAGAATATATATATATATATATGTATATATAGGAAGATGAAAAGTGTTTTGTTTCTCTATTTTTGGTGCATTGTAATAACGCCTACGCGTTTAATAAAATCACTTACTCGTCCTAAGAAAAATCGTCTATAACATTTGGCTGTGTCATCAGTCTCAATTTTGGTCCTCCATGTTCCATGTGGTAAGATTGGCAGTCCCCTATGATCGTATTGACATTCATGATCAGTTCCATCAATCCAATAACCTTTATCCGGAATTACAATCATTGGAAGGAGACCAGGCCGTGCAAGGACTTCTTGCAATAATCGTCTCGACGCTGTTGCCTGTTGGGGTGAATTTGGTGGTGTTGGCTGGCATGGCGTCGATAATGGTGATACTTTGATATTATTATTACATAGACGATCCTCATTTGTATTTCCCGTACTGTGTCTTTGGATTTGGCCTGGTGTCTGCAACAAAATAAAAATTTCATAAACTCATTATTATTTCGTTTCACAACAACACAACATATAACAAGCGCATAAATAACAAACAAAAAAAAAGAAATAAAAATTACTTTCAAATCACGCAATATCTATCGATTTGTGTATTATGAAAAAATTCGTTTTGCATTGCAATCTAAAATTTTTATATTTTATTTTCTGTTTCGTCTTTGCTTGTTTGAACATATAAGCACGTTTGATTTATATGATTGGCGTAAAACACATCAATCGACGACGTTCATTTGTTTTCTGGAAAAATATGAAGGGAAATGTGCCAGAAAATCATTTGCATAATGTAAGCAAATTTGTTCCAAAAAGAAAACACATTTTGATAGATTAAAATGGATGAAATGAAACAACAGCGATCAATAAATGCATTAAATATTTGAAAATGATCATTTTCTGTATAGTATACATATTATTTACGTTTGACCTTTTCGCGGACACGCACTCAACTTATTATTTTTTTCTTCCTCATTAATGATAAGTTGATGATCTGAAATTACCTACTTCTGGTTATCATATACACTTAATACGTTCCTAAAAACGTCGTAAAATTCCTTCCTAGATAATCAGTATTAGAGGAATTTTTCAAATTACAGGGTGAATATAAATCGTGCCTCATCCTATTAACCTCAAAAAAAAAACAATGGAAAACTTCCGTTTGCGCCCTTAAATATTCATTCATTCAACCTAATTCCAATTAATCATCAAACTAACCTTACATAACTCACCAATTGACCGAAATAAAACGTAATATAAATTTAATTGATTATTTTTATTTAGGTTCACTTGTCTATCTATACATTTTCAAGTTCAAATTGGAGAAATCATATTATTAAAAAAAATATTACTTAATGCCATTTTGAAATACATATGTAGTTTAATTGTTTGTTAATGTCATTTTGATTCTGTTTAAAAGGCCGTTTTGGTTTTGATTATATAGTGCCAATTTGAAATTGAAAAGGTGTACTTAATGCATTTTCCAGATTTGAATGCCAGATAATAAATTGCTGCCAATTATGATTACATTTTTAAGGATTTTCATTGTCATCAAATTATATTTATTAATTAATACGCATATAAATAAATGTGTAGGTATTTGCATCATAATTGATTTCATAATTAATTATATGCATACCATGATGCATTTTTAAATAAATTTTTGGTTTGGACTATAATTAAGAGGGTGGATTTGAAGGTGGTATAAATTA
>JAODFZ020027518.1:0-20580 GCA_027574845.2 Deinopsis erosa
ACGCTCATAATATGTTTCACAAATGAAAATGTTCTTGTAGAAATTAAATTAAATGAGATATGCTAAAATAATTTGTAATGTCAATAGATGAACTTATTTCTAATTAATAGTCTATATATGCAATTTGCAGTTTAATTAAAGTTTAACAATAAATAAACAAAAAGTAGTTTGCGCATTATTAATAAATACCAATATATGCATAAACCGAAATGTAATTTATGCCAGAATGGTAAATCATTATATTTTTTTTATAAAGAATATTTATAACTATGTGCTGATAATGCTCAAATAGTTTTGAGACGACTTCTCTAGAAAGTTTTAAAGCTTTTTGATTGCACATTAAACACCACCGACAGCCTTCAATAAATCGATTGAATAATTTTTTGCTTAAGTTGAACGGCGCCTGGTGATTGTGAACTTTGCTACTTTTCTTAAGTGAATCCATTCATTCGAGTGAAGAAGTGATAATAGGCAAAGATTATTAGTGTGGTTGAGACAGTAAAGGGTCAAACCCCAACTTCATTTATCTTGAATTCAATAGTAATCACATTACATTCATATTATCATATCCAAAAAAAGAAATAGAAAGGTAAATTTCAATCAAATTAATTAAAGCAATAAATCAAACAAAAAAACATTACTAAAACAACTTTAATAATCGCTTAATAAATCATTTAATTTAAAGGTAATAACTTAAAACCAACACCACCATTCTTAACTACCCTAAATTATTTTCTACTATTGCTAATACATTTCATTAAAACTTTTTGTTACTTCAATGAAATATATATTTTATGGTAAACTGACAGCCCTAATATATAATGCTCATCTTGTACTAAATTATACATTCTCCTTTATTAGAACCCAGCCAAAAATTGATTGCATTATTTTTAATCTATTATGCAAGGAAAATTTGTCTTTCAACTTTGTTTTCTCAAGTATTAGCACAAAACGCACAATATTTGAACAATTAATGGAATAAAACAATCAAGCGATGTATTAATCAATAAAGCACTTCATTGTGCTTTGCGAAGCATATGTTTATGTGATGGTTTTGAATAGTATTGCTTAAAAGGACGCGTGCAAACTTAATAGTGTATATGTGCGCGTATGTAAAGACCGCGGCGCTTGCATCGATTCGCTAACATATGGTCTGTCGCGCGCCACAGGCTAAAGTTCAGCACAGTTCAGTAAATATCGCTAAGCCAGTCATAAATAGAACTGGTATAATGTAGAATAACTCTATAGCTTCCACACTTATTAAATACAGCTGAATATAAAATGTTTTTTCTCAGGCAGTGCCGTAACTAGGATTTTTGGGGCCTTCGATACACAATATAATAAATTTACATCAAACATTAAAGCATCAAATTATATTAAGCCTGTCATACACGTAAGATTTTTCATAACAAATTCTGATGAGTCATCGAAAGGGGCGTGGTTATTGAAAAGTGTGACAAAGAGAACATGCTCACATAATATGTAATGAGGTTAGGTTATTGAAAAGTGTGACAAAGATAGAAAATTTTAGCTCCGCCCATTTTGTTGACTCATCAGAATTTGTTATGAAAAAATCTTACGTGTATGACAGGTTTTAGATTGATGCATAAGTAATGCGGCTTTTTTTCGAGACTTTGTTTCGTTGACAAAATTGAATTTGTTGAATGTTTTTTAAAGAATAATAATAGATAATAAAAATGCGTGATGAAAATTCAACTTATATTCGCCATAGTGTACCCCTTTGAGAAAAGTAGGCAGTCGGCGGAGTCGACTCAATCATGCGACTTTTTTTTCAACAAATTTTATTGAACAAAAATGATAAAAATATTAACAAATAGATAGTTTGATGATTATTCCGGAGTGTAGTCACTTCTCGATCTAGGTTAGTGACTTCTTTACCCATAGGTTCGGCCTTTTGCCAAGCAAATGGTAAGCAGCTCTTGAAGTAGATGGTGACTAATAATATTATTATATATTATTAATAGGTATATATTATTTATATAAATATTTTTAGGATTTAATAAAACTTTATGTTGATACACGTATGGAAAGTAATTAATTTTATTTGCAATGAAATAATTTAATTAATTAGGAATAATTTTATATGTCAATATATTTTTTTATAGAAGCTAGTAAAAATTGTTATGATATTGTAATCAACAATAAGTAGGAAGAATATAGACAGTGTGCTAATATATGATGGATATAACCATATTTTATCTTCTCCAACATTATTCAATCTCCTTGTTACAATCTATCCATGCAGTGATTGCATTATATCAAATCTCTCAAGATTGAAGCGCAAAGAAAAAATTTTATATTTTGTTATTTCTCTTCAATTTTTATTCATATCTCTTGAAAATATCTTTACTACACATTTTCTCCCTCTTGTATTATCAGTAATAAGCGAAAAGTCAAAATTGAATCTTTCATTTTGGTAAATATCATCATGACAAGCTACTCTATACGAAAGTATATTCTATCAAATCTGCATTGAAATACACTTTTTATTAAGCTAAATTGCTATATTCATTTGCATAAATTTCGATTTGTTATTGAAATGTAACGTGCGCGTTAATTAAGTTAACATTTCTGGCACATTAAGTAATTCAAAGTATAAAATCCGTTTAAAATAATGCATATCTACACGTACATGTATTATTTCCCTAGCAGGATTGCAATTCTGTTGCGATATGGAAAGCTTGAAATGGCCCACTTGCTGACAGCTGGTGTAAACATGATAATGCCGTTGAATTATTGTACATGCCGCTTCAAGTGTTTGCAACGTCACCATTATATTAATTCTGGACGAAATCTACAGAATAGCTTTAGATCTACTATTATTGCCCAGGTAACCAACAGCCTATTTATTACTTTCAATTTATTCTCGCATTAAAAAAAACCGAATTCTTTTCAAAGTAATTATCGGCGATAAAATGTTCGTAGCTCGGATGGTTTCAATTCGCTCTAATCACTTAATCGTTTCAAACATTTTGGTTTTGAAACGTTTATCAAAGAAAATAAAAGTTTGTCTGCAATTTAAGAATCCTGTTTGTTTCATTTACTTTTATGAAGGTAAAACATGTTTATTATTGTAAATTTAAATTATATTACAAGAATAAATATAATAAAAACTTCTAAGACAAAATCAATATTATTTCTCAATGCTGATCTTGTATGTGTTGGTTTACCTTAAGGCTTTATAAAAGTATTTTACTGAAACTATATTGTATATATCTGTTATATACTTTTTTGATATTATAAAGCTAAAACTTCTAAGGTTATGCTCCCACTTCATAAAACTTTCCAATCTATACTTTATTATGAGATTAAATAAAACATTTGTTTAAATATAATTAATTAAACGTGATTTGAATGATTTTATAATAATTTAAAAACACAGACTGTGGAAATGTATACTAAATAAATTAAATCAATGTGCATATGTGATAAGAATTAAGAAAGTGTAGAAAATTGATTTTGAAGAATAATTTAAGTCTATAAAAAAGCAATTTTGCTGATTTGCATCTTTGACACGCAAAATCTCATGGAATACATCAAGGTTTTCTAGAGAGGAGCTAGAGCCTAGCTAGACTGTTGACTGAAGGAACTTTGATAGCGATTCGCCTACGTATTCAACAACCAGTTAAAGGCCTCTAAAAGGGATCAAGAAAGTTTTCATGCATATAAGTGATCACCTATTTTGCTCTTTTTAGAAGTGCACTATTCACAAAAAATATTTTTTTTCAAGTTTAGGTTACACGTTATATTCTCATATTTAAGTAGATATTGGCATTCACACTGATGTTAGCTTTCTTTGCGAGTTATATCCTAGAACTTGCTTCAAATATCAAAAAGGTAAATTCGTCCTTTTTATATATATAAAACTATAAAGCGAATAGAAATAGACTTTCTGCTTATACGTATTACAAACAAATACCAATCCTACATTTATACACATTTAGGCCAATACATTCACTGTCAATATATCTAAAGAGAAAAATCAACTCTATTATGTAACTAATGGTTGTAATTAATATCATTTAAAAAAAGTGAATAAAAACATTCATCCATCTTTTCATTGATAGAATTCATCTTCTCTATATAGATAAAAGAAATCCAAATAGCAAATAATAATAAAAATGGATCTAAATATAGTCAAAGAAAACAAAAATGATCAATTAATTTAAGTAAGTACGAACAATGAATAACATAAATAGAGAAAAACTTTTTCAATTAGGGAAAATGTAATTTGTAAATAGTAAAATTGCATTTTGTATTTACACAAACCGCAAATCAAAAAGATTTTATATGTAAAATGTTAAAACGACCACAGGTTATGTAATATTTTGCAATATAGCAATATTTACTTATTTTTATAATTTCAGTTAATTAAATATTGATTTCTGCTTTTTTTTTAACTCTCATAAATTTGGATCATATTAAATTTATAATACAACATACATGCTTAAATATCACACTTTATGTGTGTATCAATTGTTGCAATAAAAAATATAAATGAAATACATATTTATTTTATGGCAAAACATATAAAATTGAGTCAAATAAAATCAATTTACAATCAATTTTGAGCATAAATATGCATATTTTTTATTTAAATCCATTTAGTATGTACTATATCCATAAAATATGAGATTAGCAGCGAAATTAAAACATACGAACAATGCAGATTTTATTTCAATTTTGAGTTGATTCTATAATTTTATCATTTTGTTTATCGTGCCATTGGCATAAGGGCAACCTTAAATACCTTTTTTGTGCATTACGACTATAAAATTAATGATACTTTTAAATTAAATTGAAATATTTATTTGATTAAACAGAATTGATAACGAAAGAATTGGAAATCCATTAAATTGAATTTATTTTAAAATATCTTACACAATAATGATGTAGTAAATAATGCAATAGATAGCGCTGCTATTGATAATTAATGCACATAATTTGGCATTTGTTCGTCTCATTAGGTGCCATGAATATGCATTAATTGAGTAATGATTTAAAAAAATGTTATTTTCAAACACAAAAGTTAGGAAATTGGAATGTAAAACATATTTTTATTGTAATAAAATATAAATTTTGTTGAATTAAAAACTACGTTTTAATAAAATGATTTGGAGAGTGGTTTATGTATAAGACAGGTATAAATTAAGGGTTAAAGCATTTTTAATTTATCCGCCAAGAATTATTACATTATTCAATTTTTATAGGATTCATAAAATATAAAAGTTGAATATGCTTGAGTATCTTTTAGTGAGTGGCAAAACAAATCATCTCGACCCTAAAGGTCTTGTCAATTTGCGTACTTTACTTTATGGTTTAAATTTAAGGCTGCGTAACCATTTTATCTTTGTGTTTTAAAAGAAAAATACAAGGTACTTCCCGAAAACCTCGCACTCCTCGAAAAACTTTCTCTCTTAAAGTTACATTAAAAAATCCCCCCACAAAAACTTCATTAAAATACATTAAAAATATTATGTTACGAAAATAAAGTAAAGAAAATATTTTCAAATTCTTTCAAATGATAATCATTCTTTTATAAATTCTGTTATTTTAAGCATATCCATATTAGTTAAACTAAAATGCTGACTTTGTCATAAGACTGATTAAAATCTTCAGGTATAGATAATTTACAATTAATTAACATTCAGTTATCTCCACTTTTAATATCGATTTAATCTCAAATTGAACATAGTTTAATGCAATGATACGTGACTAGTAAGAATCTTTGGATACAATTGCTCACGTTTAATATTTAGTTGCTAATTCATTGTTATTATTATTATAAATTAAAAGACATGTCAAAATGATTCATTACTTTCAATTAAAAATCATATTTCTATAAAGAATAAATAGTAAATTAAAAATATGAATTAATTATTGATAAATGCATTAGTTAATATATTTTCCCATTTCATTTGTAAATACATTTTTCATATTTTATTCAATTTGATTGATTTATTATACGTGAATTTAATGTAAATGGTTTTCGGCACATTAAAGCAAATGCATTGCTCAAATGCGTTATTAAATATTTCATGTTATATGCTAGAAATTTTAATTAACATTTCATTTTTAGTTAGAAAAATTGTTCATATGTATATAATCGAAGCAAAAAATCAATCAATAAGTCTACTAATTGTAAATATTTTAATTATAGCAGCCATCAAAGCTGAAATTGTTTTATATTTGTTGCATTCTATTCTATTCTAGAACATTTGAAAATGCTTTTGGTAGAAGATTGAAAATCAAATATTTTTTTTAATAAATTTCTTTTTGTTCAGTTTATGTGAATGGTTTTTTGATGATAAAAAATACTGCAGAATAGTTATTTGAAGGTATTGAAAATTGTTGAAAACATTCAATATAAACTAATCTGGACAACAAAACTACCAATAGAACGATTCAACAATGAATATGAGAATTGATATATTTCTTAAAGGCTATTGTAAAACAGTTTTATTCATTTTGGAACTTTTAAAAGTAACATTTTTCCATTAAAAAACTTGTCTCTATAGAAAGAGACACAAATAAAACCAATTTGTATAAATATTAAATAATTATTCTTTGCATTTAAAGCATAGTAGCTATATTATTATTAGCAATTAATTTTTATGCGTTATTATTCTCTATAAATAAAAAGATAATAAAAGAAATGCAATCCTTTACTGCATTAAATTTTAAATTCCAATTATTTTTTATCTATATGTTGGTGTAGTTTTAAAATTGCGTTTTAAAATCTAACAAACCAAAATTGATTTTGTTTGAGTATTGTTATTATAAATTAATTTATGATTATTACGTAAACAGGAATGCTTCTATATGAACCGTATTTGCGACAAACATAATCACATTTTACAATCAAGCTTCTTTTATATTAGAGATTGTGTATGTATATGTTTTAACTTTAGAAAACTTAAAGAAATTGATCAATTTAATTAAAATTCAAGAATGTTGTAATTACCTAGAAACGAACAAAAATATATTTTATTAAATTCAATTTAGAAGTCGTTAAAATGTTACTGACAATGTAACATTTCTAAAGGTTTTAACAAAAATAATTTAGTGCAGTCTTAGTTGAAGTAAAAGTATCTGTGACTGATACTTAAAGTATAAGTTACTTCATGATTTACTGCAAGTTCAATTTGTAGGTTGCATGTTCTGCAGCCTCAGCAACATGAAGCATTTGTAATCGATAATGGGAACAAATACAACTGACACAGCAAAATATATGACAAAAAATATTCCACCTCTAAACAGTTTTAATTGTAATCTTATTAAACTAAACAAAAGATTTCTGTTTATATGTAGTTTTGTTAACAAATAAATTCGTGCAGATAATTACGATTTGATAGACGTTTCCATTAATTTATTTCACTAGTTATCGATTCACTAACTACCTGATAAAACATTTGTTTACATGATAAATTCGTATTATTTAAATTCATTCACATTGGAAAATTGCTAGAACATTCAAATTACATCTTATAATTCTTTATGACTCTATCTTTGCATTATAACTATTTAGAAAAGCTTTATTAGAATACTTTATAATAAGAGACTTTTAATAAGTAGCTTATGCAAGAACTTTTCTATAAAAAAAAATATTAACCCTCTTCAAGTAATCTTTTTTAATACAATGTAATATGAAATTTGTATACTTATTTATTACAAAGATATTATATTGAGTAAAGAATAATTAGACGTTGTTTGTCTTATTCCAAAAGTATCATTGAACAAAGTGGTAGTAACAAAACATTATCCTGTTATGCAAATGAAAAGCTTAACTAACCCACTTTAACGCTGTGTTGTGTGCAGAAGCGTTGTTAATACGCACTGGCCGCTAAAACATTAGCTGTAATATTTAATATCCCGAATACACGAACATTTGAAACAAAGACAGTTTATTGGTCAAGCATTTCAAAAGCTCTCTTACAGTTTTCTGTTTGTCGAATGTCACACAGGTGTCGCAAAAGCTTAGAAACAGATGTGTCGCGTAAAAGCATTTCGGAAAACGTTGTGGTCTAGAATAGTAACAGAACTTATTAAAACGCTTCAATACTATTTCGACAAAAACCCTTATAATCTTTTGTGTGACAAAATTTAATGAATGCTATTTAAGAGAATGACTTTATTTTATTTAACCAAAAAAATTGCTCAATATTATCACAAATTTACCAGATAATTTTTCTTTATTATTGTAGAATTGTTTTTAGATTAATATTATTAACGTCGCCTAATATATAAGGCGATTGGGCTACAAATAATATTTTTTGTGTGCTTATAGAAAGACCGTTTAAAATTGAAATAGAATTTAATAAAATATGGCCTTAAAATTGTTAAAAAACGCATAAAAACCACGCAATAAAAATTGAAAACCATTTATTGTGATAAGTTGCTGTGTGGGTTCTGACATAATACCACAAATTTTTTTAAACGAACCATTTAAACCTTACGCTTTAATAATTTGCAAACATTTGAAAAATAACGTAATAAATATGAAACAGTAAGTTAATTTAAAAAATCTGAAACTATTGTTATTAAAAAGAGTCTCAAATTTTTTATTAAAACATAAAAAAATTCCTATTAAGAAGTTTGGTTTTAAAAACTTAACACAAGTTACGGTAAGTAGTTTTATCAGATTTATTAAATAAAAAAAAAACAATAGATTTTTTTAATAAATCAATTTATTTCTTCTCTTTTATATAAATCCGATTTAAGATGTAAGACTAAACGTTCTGTAAATGTAGTTATGAAGTTCTCAAGTGCTTGATATAAATTTTTCTGATTTCATGTTGGAGTGACAGAATAGAAAAATAATGTTACTTCAACAAGCATATGCCTCTTATAATAAACTTTTTATATTCTAATCGGCTTAAACGATTATTAAATTAGCACGTTTAGAATAAATAAGAAAATTTAGCTAGATTAAAGCAGCTGTTACATTGTCATAAGCATACATGCTGGAAAGTCAGATACGTGAATTTCCTATAAAATGAAAGAGTAATTACATTAATTCTTTTTAACATAGTTTGTTCTGAAAGCAAATCTTTCATTATAAAATCAATATATTTTATAATTAATTCATTTAGAAAAATTATTGTAAGGGAATTAAGAAATTAATAAATTATATCGAAGTATTTTGAATTAATTAATGTAATTTACGAGTTGTAGCAACTAAAGGTAAAGTTTTCTAATAAACTGCGAACACTAAATTGGTAAAAAATAAAACTTTAAAATAGTTAGTTGGAAAACTTATAGAAATTATTATCTATTAAAAAAAAAAAGATATTGTCTTATGATAAACACGCATAGAAATAATTTATGTGTGAAAAGACATCTGCATTTTCCATAAATATGTGCATGTTAAATGTATAGTTCATTAACAATAAGCAAATATTAAAAAATAATTAAAAAATTATTTCAGTGACGTGTAGCCAACAAATGGTTTTGTGAGAGGAAAACCGATAAAGCAAGACTGATATAAAAACAAACTCTTCCCTGCGAGGATTTGTGTCAACTGATTTTTTATATTTCCCAAATGGGATTAAATACACAACGATTTATAAGATAGTCTTTTCTTTAGACTCAAATACATGCCGAGTGAAATCCTTTTTGAATGCAATTTATTTTCTGAACCACAAAAAGATATTATATATATATTCCATATATAAAAAAAATAAAAAAATTGAATATCATTCAAAACATGTGGAAATATTCTCAACCTTTAAATAAATCTTGCAATTTACACCTATACTCTTAATGGAAAAGAAAAATGGTTAACATCTTAATGCAGAAATATCCTTTGTATGCGATTTTGCAGGATTTTGTGTCATAACTGAGCAACAGTTGGTAAATTCATAAATGACAATTCATTTGTTTTAAATTCATTTTTTTCCTGTTAAACAATTAATAATAAATGATTGAACAAATAACAATAATCACTATGAAAATAAAAGAAATGTTGATGACGAATGGGAAAAGGAATGATTTATTCAAAATTGTGATAAATAATGTGTTGTACAACAAAGTAGAATATAAAAGTGTGGCTGTGTTTGGATATATTTATGTCAGAGCTAATCGACCTCAAAGATTGATTGATTCGTGCTGCAGGATAAAGCATGAGCAGTTACGAATAGGGCCATTTAGAGTTAAGATAGGATTCCATTTTGTAAGACGATTGGCACGTTTATGTTATAAATAAAAATGACAAATACTGAAAAAATACACTTTCCTTTCATTCGATTGCAACTTGTTTACATTCGATATTTGGCAAATTATTGAATAAAATTGCTTTCAATGATTATGAGTGTGTTTGTCATCTATTACCGGATGAGTATTAACAACAGGAACAAACCGATAATGAGTCTGCATCATGTGATGTGTCTATCGTTTTCCAATAGTAACAAAACATTCAGCCACTTTCACATTCAATCTATTCAACAATACGAATTGTTGCAAATTAACTGATCAACAGGGAATTTCATAATTGCACAATCATACTAGAAACAATACATATTCTTCATTTAGGCTAAATAAAATAACATTTTATGCACTTAATTAACCTTATCATAAATAAAAGAATCAATTTTTGATGTAACAAAAAATATGTTTACAAAGTTTCGTGTTTCTTTTATTATTATATAATATAAAGGAAACAAAGGGAAAATAAAAGAAATTCAATGCATAAATAAGTTTTTCTTGTTGGAATTGATTTTGTTGTTTTTGTTTTTGCCATTTTTTCTTTCGTTTTGAAAATCTCTTCATCTTCAAAGTGGAAAAGTTAAAAGTTGAGAGATTTTCAAGTAAGTTAAGACAAAAGTAGGCTATCGCTTTGTCATTTCATACATTACAGTTCATTTATATAGTTGCAGTTAGTTTATAAAGTGTTTGCAATTTAACTCACAAGTTTAAAGTGATGGGAAATTTTAAGTTCTTTTTTTCAGCTGAAGTGTTTGTTTTAAGAGAAAGGTCCAGACTGCAAGTGCATATACATATAACAAAACTTTTATGCTAGAAAATGTAATAAATCGTTTAACTTATAAATCATGTTTGCAAAAACATTTAAAATTATTTTCGTAAAAAACTATCTGAAAACTTATTTAAGTAAGAAGAATTACTTTGCTTAAAAAATTAGTTTTCTACTGAGAAAAAGTAAAAAGGGAATGCAAACTTGCTTTTACAACCATTTAAAAACATATTAGTTACTGCATCTTTCGTCATGCGAAATAAATTTAAAAACTTTTGCAGTGGTAAGATGCTGATAATAGTATTTATCAATATTTTTCGAACTGAATTTATTATTTCTTAAGTAAACGCTTTAAATATAAATAAAACATAAATCTTTATAAATAATAAATAACAATATGTATAAATTGGATTCGTAAGCAAAGGAATGAATGAATAAAACATATAACAATGATATATAATCGAGTTTACTAAGAAATATTAGAATATATGACAACAAGCTATTTTAAAGGATAATTGCTAGAGAAATATCAATCATATACAATTCAAACTATCTCTGCACCAGTTTGTTTCACAGTTGCTTTAATCAACCACTCAATAATTAACTGCTTTTGATACCAATTCACAAATTATTAATCACTAATTCGAATGATCAAATATTAATTGTAGTATTGATTTAAACAATGATACTCGGTCTCGAAAAATATACAATAGACATTTTTTTTTTGTATAGATGAGGAAGCAGAAAATGTGTTTTGAAATATTGTTAATGTGAATCGTTTTCAGTCTGTTTTGGCATACATAAAAAGAAATTAAGATGAAATTGTGTCTATTTATAGTTTTGTTTTTGTCTAGTTCTTAGACCCAAATCTTTTTAGCTTGACATATGATGAAATAACAGCAACCAAAGCACCGCAATCTCAAAATGAGATTAATAAATTTTATTTTGTGCGCATCCTGGACCTCTCCTTGGAGTATTTTATAAATGTCAAAACCATACGCTCGTTCATTTTATCAGCTAGAAATAGTAACAATATTGAAAAAATTTTTTATGAAAATATTATGATTGTATTCTATACAATCATAATAACAGAATTTAGCCATTAATTATGATTGCACGTTATAATAAAATGGTTTTCATAATAGCATTGAGGATTAAGTGATTCAAGGCAGGAAATATCTGCGATGTACGATCTCGAAATCATACAATGACCTCGCGTTTAAATCTATGAACAAAAACGATCATTAATCGTTTTGTCAAAGCTATAATCAAGTTTTTAGTTTAATAAAGGCTTGCTCAAGTATACTCGACACATTTCAATTCCGGTTTGATAATATTGAATAATAACGTTTAAAAAAATTGTTCAACATTTTTCATATTGTGTGCTGAAAATTGTACAACATGTGTATACTTCAATTTATGTACATTTAAAGTTTATTTAGCAACGCAATATTTTTCATTCAATTTATTGTGTTAAATATTCATCAACAGCGTTTTTAATGATGATTTGTTCAATTTTCGATGTTTTTCTAAATTAAGTGATTAGAAATTCTATGAATTATGAATTTTATTCAACATATACATCATTTATAATTTATTAAAATTGCAATGAACACAAAAAATATTCTCATACTTTATGATAAAGCAAGAATAGGGAAAATTTTTATGTGCAAAGTTTATTCATTACAAGCGTAAAGAAAAGATAATTTTTTTAGAAATTCTAATTGTTTTCAATGTATTAATCTTTAGAGAATTTCCATTTAAAATTACAAAACACTTTTTTTATTAATTAATTAATTTTTTACCATAATTCTTACCACAATGTCTGCATTGTACATTAAATATCGAGCATAAAATGAAATTAATCATAAATTGTTAATGTAATTGAGTTAATTACAATTTTTTTAAAGATTTTCCTTCTATAAATAATTTATTTGTATTTTGCGAGACAAAGGATAATATTCATTCCTAAAATACATTTTCAATAAATTAATTGAATATTATTAAAATTATATATTACAATGAAGTAATCTTTTTGTTTGTATCTTGGGTTTATGTTCATAAGAAAATGTATTACGTGTAAAGAGGGTTTTACATTCTATATCAACGTCTAAATTTCTCATGCAACAAAATAAATGTTTCTTATCATATGTATACAACTTGTTTTAAGTAAATGACGTTAATGTCATTTGAACAAATCAACTTTAATATTAATTTTATGCAGAGATATTTACATAAGCAATAAACACAACAGAAAATTAACCAACTAGAAATACCTATGTATAATGTTTATAAAATTCTAAGAATAAAAAATAAAAAATACGTATTTTTTTGGCTAGTAATTCAGGCAGCCTTAAAAAGTATTAAAACTATAATTCAACTTCTTAAATATGGGTAATATCGCAAAAATGTATGTTAAATAATTTAGATAGATTTATATTGACGTAAGTTTTTGTAATATAAAACAAATTCTTATAAATATATAAAATATATTTTTGCTAGCGTAACATTTTCTATTTCCAGGAAAAAAGAATATAAAAAAAGGAACAACAATGCAAGAAGGAAAACCGTGCTACTAAACTAGACTCAAATATATATAGCAAAAAATTTGCTTGAAAATTCCGAAAATGTTATAAGAATTTTTTTCTTAGCAATACTTTTCAATAACTATTTATTAAAATGAAATTTATAGAAACAAAATTCTATTGATTTAACATTTGTATTTATTTTATTGAAATGTAAAAGTTATTGGCAACAAAGGATTTGCATTAATTTATTAAAAAACAAAAATCTATATTACATACACTTTATTTCATGTTCATCAACCCAATAATTTGATTAAAATGCACATTTAAATAACAAACAACAAACAAGTTTTTTCATTTGGTTGTATGTATGTATTTTGTTTATTCGAAATAACCACGTTGAATTAATGCTGCAATTTATGCAAGTAAAACTTTAGTCATTTATCAAATTTATTGATAAGAAAATGTCTACATAATTGAATAAATTCAAACTATTTTTTATGTGACTAATTAATTTGCTTTATGTGAATACATTACTTAGTAAACAAATAATTTACATTTTTGCACTCTAAGGTTAGAAAAAGTTTTGAAAAACTTGCAATTTCTGGAATGTATTGAAAGTTCAGCTGTCATAAGTAAAAGTTAGAAAATGGGAAAAGTTTTACTTAATAGTTTATCCTTTCTAAGATTTTTCTTATTTATAAATCTTAAATGTTTATTAATAAAGAACCCTAAGTTTATTTATCTATAAATAAATTTTTATATTTATTCTTTCATGCAATTGTGCAATAAATAATTTTTTTCTTTCACCTAACATATTATGTAACATAAATTGCTTTAAAACTTTTAAATTTAACTTTTAAACTTTAAAATATTGTGTATATTTACATAAGACGCCTTTGGATATTATTATAATATCTAATATATAGTATAAAATAAATTTTGTTATGATAATGTCAACTCAAATTTCGTTAAAACTTATTTGTTTATTATTGTAACCCTTAAAAGTTAAACTACTCTCAGATCAATATTAACTATTGCAACAAACTTTTCTAAAACATACAGAAACTTTCAAATAATAATACGGTTTAAACTAATCTGCGAAAATTTGACATTTAACGCATAAAAATTAATTACTGACCTTTTGCACGAAAATAGATAGCGAATGGATTTAGGTTGAATTTCTCTTACCTGAAACAAAAATAATAAATTATTGTAGTTATTGTTATTATTTCAAACAATAAATTATATTAATTACATTTTTGTTGTGGAAACAAGCACAGAAAAAATTAATGATTTGTGCCCATTCAGTAAGAAAAAAAGTTATTTCTTGATATGATTTTTTCGTTTTCCTTCTTTTACGTTCTCGGTGAGCGTAAAAAAATATTTAGTTTGCTATTGGTCGAATGTTTTTGTCAATTTTCACGTAATAAAAAAATATAATTTAGGCCATTGTTATACGTTTGACATAAATACACGTAATGCAATTTGAGTTTTTCAGGAATGTATTTTATATACATAAAACAGTAAACATAATATTAGTTTCATGACCATTTCATGCTATGGTTGGCTAACCAAATACCAGCGGAATTGGGTATTACTGAACTCCTATCTATGTGCTAAAACTGCAGTGCAGTTGTGTCCAAATCGAATCGAAATACCACAGATGTTGTAAAAGAATTTTGAAAGCTATTTATTGCAGAATAAAATTTAAATGATTTTTTATGAACATCGATCGAATATAAATAACACAAAAGATGTACGAAATGTGCACGTTTCCAATAGGAGCATTATGTGCGGCTTCATTTTAATTTGAGTAAATCAGTTAATGAGATAAGTGAAATGTGTAATATTATTCTATTTAATATGTAGATTTGTAAAGCTTTTATGTTTACGTCAGAACCAAATATGTACATACATTTTAAAAGAAACAAAAACAGACATGTTAAAAACATATTACTGTTCATTTAATATCTTTTCTGTTTTATATTTAATCACTTATTATGCAGACCCGTTAATCATTAATATTAATATACAATTTCATAAGCTGACATTTTATCATTTTTTATAAAAAACATTTTTAGCTTTCCCTAGTTTTAATTATATAATATATTTATATAAAAACTATATTAAAATCCACTAACTTAAATTACGAAAGAATTTCATTAATTATTTAATTAATTAGATGTTATAAATTTTTTATTTTATTTAATTAGTTTATTAATTTGTTTGCAGATAGAAAATTGAATAATCGATATTGTTTTGTAATTAACGAAATAAATTGTTTATTAAATATAAATTTAAAAGCTAATAAATATTTATGTTTAAATTAATTTAATTGTTTATGTAAATGTGAAAGGAAACTATATGAGAAAAAATTTGAGGCGCTTTATAAGCAATTTATTTTTCTAGTTCTTTTGAAGTTGCTTCTCGTCTGTTAAGCATGTGGTCCATTTGGGATTTGGCATTTTTTCCGTTTGTGTTGTTCAATTTAAGATGTTCAAGTATATTCTATCAGCAATCTGCATAATTCTATTGTCCTTACTTCTATTTCATTTGTGCTCCATTCGCAAAGCGTTTAAGCGAATTTCCTATCCAGCGAATGTGTTCTTTGGTGTTCTCAATGCTCTGTTGCACCGAACTCTAGTTGAAATTAATGCAGAATTCTCTTTAGTATTATTTGACGGTTGCCTTATTCGCTTGCCTGTCGCTACGTGTTCTATTATCATTACCAGTTGTTTCTCCACATCTTAATTAGTGCAGTTCATATAATCCAAACAATAGTTTTTATTGTTGGGTTTTGTAACCGTTTTTTCCTCTTCGACATTAATTTTTATTGTCCACTTTTATTTTGTATACTTTGTATACAATTGTAAAATATTATCAATTATCTTGAATTGGTCGTAGTTTTAAGGAAAAGTGACGCGAGAGCGTTTTATGAAAATGTAATTTAGTGGCAATTATTTTCTACATTATAGCAACCTATTCGTTGACTTTTCTATCATTATTTATTACTTTGGGGCTTTTTGCAACAAACTATGTATGTGTATTTTTGACACGTAAGATTTATAGTTTTTTTCTTCACCATTTATCAAAGAAAAAATAGCTTTTATTATTACAATTTACATTTTCTATTTCTCAATGTCTAAAAATATATTAAGCATTTTGTTAGAACTTTAATTAGTATGCTCGAAGCAAAATAGTTTCCACTTTCAACACAAATATGTTTATACATTTGCAAAAAAAACTTGAATTAGAAATAACATTCTCTACAATTGTTCTATATCTGCATATATTCGTACATATTTGTTTGTAATTATTTTTAGCTCAGACAAAAAGCACACGCGCGTGTAAATTACGATAAAATGAATTTTTTTTTCTTTCAACAAAAAATGTAATATATTCTGACATTAATTTGCAATAAGTTTTCAGTGATGGGTCCCTGACAGGTTGGTATACGTAGGTTATGTTCGGTGAATTTTCATTTAATCTGATGAAAATTATTTCCCAGAGGCAATAGCGTTTTTCATTTACGTGTTTTATTTTTATCTTACAAGTCAACAAAATCTTTCCTTTTAGGAAAACAATATGAGCGTTATAATTAAACGATAATAAGAGAATTTGAGTTTTGTTTCAATATATTTTCAATCGTGTTGTGTCTTAGGAATTGCTTCTTGAAGTACTCTAATCATGAAATAAATAAAGGATACGTAGAGATAAGTGAAAACTGCTGTACTGCACTAGCCAAAATTACAAGTTCTAAGTACTTGATGAGATAGGAATTAAGTGAAAAAGATCTAGAAATGCTCGAATAAAACTTTTGTTTGTTTTTTTTCAATCAACAAAATGTTTATTTCGCAATTCAACCAAATTAATTTTCAATTTTTTTCCCTTTATTCTAGAAAGGAAATAAAAACTTGAGCTTTTTATAAAGAAATTGAAAGCATGAATAAATCGCAATCACAGATATTGTAAATCCTCGAATATATTTTTTATTCGCTCCGATAAATAATAAAACCCTTAGACCGTAATTATTTTCATTTATGTAAATTCTTCGACGCTTCGTTGGGTTTTGTATCCGTTTATATGTCACTAACTTAGGTCGGGTTAGGCTGGATGAGATCAACTTGGAATTACCTTAATATACAAATTTGAACGAAACATTAAACTAGTGGCTTTCAAACTTCAAATATGATCAGGAAATTAAATTTAAAAATAATCGAAATTAATAATTTTATGTAGATCCTACCTACATTAATATGAATGTTTAAACTACAACGCTTTAAGTTAATTTGTGTAGTGCTGCTGCATTCTCTATCATTTCTGAATGTAAATTTAGTTTTAAACTTTGAAATGAGTTAGTTGCTTGAGAAAGTCCATACATAAATATGTGTAAACGATATGATGATATAATTTTGTTGGTGAGTGGAACATCCTTTAGATATGCAATCCCTAATTTGTATTTCCTGAGACTAACATTAAAGGTTTTATCAGTATGATAAGACGCGTATATTTAACCTGCTTCAAGATTAGCTATTTTGTGGCTTGAATATAGAAAAGCTTTTCTTACAAAGTATATATATATAAGTTAAAATTGCACTCTGCTGAAAAATTTCGTCGAAACTGTTGTTTGGTGCATTAAAGTTGAAACAGTAAAGAGATATAGTGTTGTATTTTGAAAGTTTTCAACTTGACTGTACATCTATTTCCATTCAACTACAAACATAAACTTAACTTCCAACTTGCGTACGAACTAGAATGATATAAAGCGGCGCTATCCAAATTGTCAGGAAATAAATAAAAAAGGCAAAATGCGCATATCATTAAAAAAAGTGTCGCGATTTCAACTTTAGCTATAATTTTCTAATCTTTTAATGCACAAACAAGAAATGCTTCTATTTAGATTCAATACATAATTCTTTTTGTGTGGCATTTTTATATCCTCTTTTCTCCCAACATCAATTGCATTTTTTAGTGAAACGGTAAGTCAGCATTAAATCAAACAAACGTGATTCTACGCAAACTTACGTAAGTCGCTTTATTTTTGAGATTTGCAATGAAAATAGAGTCATATACTTATTATAATTAGTTAAAGCAAATTTTGCAGCAATGTCAACATACGAAAATTATTTTATATAAATCCCCACCCTCGCTTTATAATATTATATAACCAAATACTCAAATTGATTATGGAAAACAAATAATATACAAAATATTCATCAACATGATTAATAATATAATTAAAGTAAATACAATTAATATTCAATAGCAAGTTTAATTATTATTGAATATTATGTACACATGTCTTATATTTATTTATTAAGTAAAAATTTTATATATTTTTTTTCTGCAAATGTTACGTCCTTTCATCGATTATGATGTGACAAATGACAAATTATATGTCTAAAAACAATTATTATAAAAAATCACTTACCAGTTAATTTTTTATAATAAATGTTTCAAAGATTTCATATTCAATAAATTTTCTAATAAATAAAGTATATAATAAATCAATTTAGAAACAAATTACCAATTAACATTCTTTCTATAAGCAGTTTTCTGATACATATTGATTATAAAATGTGATAAATTATAATTTGATTAATTATTTATTAAAAGCTTAATAAAAAGTATGTATGTATATAAAAATGAAATATTAATAAATTGGCGTATGCATATGCAATAAAAATTTAATCAGCATATTGGTTGTTTTGTATGAATAAACTTGATGCTCAATGTAATTTAATTAAATTTACTGCTTTCTTAATATGACGTTTTATGATATTAAATATATGCATGGATAAATGATGTTTTCTATGCAAATATCATTTTAAAAGAAGCGCACTTTTCTTATGATAGATATGCATAAATAATGCAAATAAATATTTTTGTTTATAGAATGAAATTGTGATTTAAATTTATGACATCCAATTTGTTAATATTTAAGAAGTAAAACGTAACCAGTGTTATAAATATGTAAATAAATGAAAGATCTCTCAAATTGGAATTGTAAAGTGGTAAAAGAGAACTCGAGGGTAAATTTCAAAGTTTGCTTATAAAAGATGGTTAATGAGTCAGTAAATAATATAAACATAAAATAATTTATCCAAAAAATTGCTTTCCTATTCTAAAAGCAAGAGAAAAAAGAAATTGCGAAAGTGAAAGCAACTCATTATAAATCAGTAAATCGTAAGACATGTTTCATCCCCAACATAAGAAAGTCAATATACGAAAGAGTCGAAGTTGAGTAAACACATCGTTGACTTGAATCTAGTCAGAGAAAATAAAATACACTCAGCAAATAGTATAAAAGGGAGAGTAAAAGAAAATTGCAGTCTTTAAGAACAGAAATGAGACTGACAGCAGCACTAAGAAAACTGAGATGTAAGAAAACATTCCGATTCTAATGCAAATGAAGCAAATGTAAGTAGGGCGTCCGGTAAGCTTCTAAGAGGGTTTTCCCTCAAAGTAGTTCACCCTATGCTTATACAATTCAAATTGAACACTTTTCAACAGATTTCTTGTTATTTTAACAAACTTTTACTGAACATTAAAGCAATCCATTTTATATTAAATTATGTTTTCATTTAACTTAAATATACAAAAAAAAAATCAGACAAATAAAATAATTTAAGGAGAGATAAAAATATTTTATAAAAAAGGGTAATATATTTATAAATTCAAAGGTTGGTGTTATCGCCTGGCAACTAACGATTCAAGTTTCTATCATAAATTGTATGAGTATATATTGTGAATAATATTATAGAAACAACTTTACAAGCAGTGACGGACTGGGAAGAAAAATCGGCCCTGGCATTTATATTATAGCGGCCCACAAATATATATATATACATGCGCATTGAAAAAAAATTAACCTATTAAAAACTATGTTTTTAAAACTCTCTCTATATTTCATATATCATAAATACAGTGACAGATCATTTTTAGTTAATTGTCAAAACTGACAAATCTGTTATTAGAGTCATTTCCATGGTTACAAAGGGGCACATATTCCTCTTCCTCCTTTTCAAGCACTTTCAGTGATCGGTTCGAGCTGGAATTTTA